>JAHZNH010001987.1:0-22213 GCA_027744355.1 Tyrannoseira gladiata | reverse complement strand
CCCCCCCCCCCCCCAAAAAAAACTCCATCAGAGAGAAGAATGCACTTAGGAGGGTATAATAAGGTCGTTTCTTCTTCCAAGATGGGATCTGAGGAGGAGGCCCAGGATCAGGATCAAGATTGGGCTTTGGTTCGCTTGGGAATTTGGAGCGAGAAGGCAATTTAGAGCAATGGATTATTTGAATGGCTGTAATAAAAAGGACAATGCCCGGGTCCATCGAAGGCGTAACAAGGATGAATCTGAATCTCCGAATGAAGAATGCAATTCCTATTCTCATTTTGTTGTCGTTGTCACCGATGCCTTGCGTCTTGGGCTTGGACTCGGGGTTAGTTCCGACAGCGCAGGAAAAAGGGGAGATCGATCTCCTTAGATAGATCTAACTTTGAGGCGGGATGACTCTCACGTCCTCTGACTGGGCTTAAACATTCACTCCCATTTATGGGATTAGCTACAGTACATTATAAAACTCCGTATGGACCTCGCGTTCGCCTAGCTGTACAATGTAGCAGCCAC
Organism: Tyrannoseira gladiata; assembly: GCA_027744355.1. Lineage (NCBI taxonomy): Eukaryota > Metazoa > Arthropoda > Collembola > Entomobryomorpha > Entomobryidae > Tyrannoseira > Tyrannoseira gladiata. Next base: position 21,700 of record JAHZNH010001987.1, on the reverse strand, counting down.
TATATGCTGCAAACGAGCAGTCGAATTTTCAAAACAAAAACAAAGAAACATGAAAAAGCAATACAACGGCAACATCTGATTGCCAATCAAGCTAAGCTAGAGAGCGGCTGAACTCTGAGCTCAAGCTTGCATTTGCCGAGGCGGAGGTCCATACGGAGTTTTATAATGTACAGTAGTACTTTTGTTGTTTTAGCCCTGTGGATCCATAAATGGTTGAAGGGAAACTGATCCTGAGGAGGTCTAAAAAAATAAATGCATTGCATTGCATTTTTTGTTGACTTTTGCTTCGATCATGGATTTAGTTCCGGCTCCAGTTCATCCAACTCGTCTCTAGCGTTCCAAAAATTGTCATCACTTTAATGGTGGGAGAAGACAAGACCAGATCTAACGTATCAGTCAAATCCCGCTCTCATTGAATTTCCAGAAATCGCCACCTAACCCTGCATTTTCAGTCATTCGGACCCAATCCAATCATTCATGAATTCTTTTCCGTTGTAAAGCAAGAAACTGCCAGTTTAAACTTTCAAGAGCTGCAGTCTTGTGATATCGAGCAGTAAAAATATTTAGAACGGGGAATTACCCAAAACGAAATTACTGTCGTGCACTTTGAATAGAAATGACGGAGCCCTTACCATGGGGGAAAATGCATGGAATAAGTGCAATCGGCGCCAATTTGCTTAGGGATTATTGCTAGTCCATTCCATTCCCTTTCCATTGCTATTGTATTCCGTTGCACTCGTTTCCCCCTTTTTCTCCGCGGAGCCCACTGCACTGCTGCGAGCTTTCTCCTAAATACGTAAATCGTTACCGTAATCGGTGGGGAAAGGAAGGGAGTGGAAGTGAGTCATACTCAGACTCTATTTTTGTGAGCTGCACCACCGCCACCACCATCATTTCCCCCGTGCAGATGGACTTTCCCAACGAGAGGAACGGCGAGGCTCAATCCAAAATGCAACTTTGCCTGGATTTTAATCGACGCGCTCGTACGGTTCAGCTTTAGCTAGACTGTGCCTTCATTATGGGGTGCCTCCCCTTTTCTACTCCGTCACGGAAGCATGTCCTGCACTGATTGACTCGGAGTACGACTTGGCTTGGAAACTCGCAAAAACTTGACAACATTTCAATGCAGAGTTGCAGGGGCAATCACATTTGCATAAGGAAAATACTACCATTCTAGTAATTAAAGTGCTCTTAATTCTTCTGCAATTAACGGGATTTCGCCCTGGAGGAAAGGATCAGGCCAGGCCAGACCAGTTCCACTCCACTCAATCCACCGGATATCGACCGACCGATCGATCGATTGGCTTTGCTGTTTCTACCAGGGAGCAGGGGCACTTCAATCCATTCCAATCCACTCCAATCCAACTTCAAATTATTGTTTCCGGTCAGGAGTGAATTTTCTGAGTAGCACTGTTCTGCGTCATGCCTTCCTCCCAGCTCAAACCCCATTGGAAACTCAACGACCTTTTTCCATCATCATTTTCCAGTTTTCCAGTCATCCTCACCCTTTCTCGCACACTCACTTACTCACTCTCCACTCCAGTCGCTCCAGTGAGTCGCAGTCCGGAAGAGGTTTTTTTCCTCATTTTCTGGTGTGGTGTGCCCATGAAACGCTGAAATGGCACACACCAGCTCCAACTCCAGAGCTCCGGGATCGCAACTGCTCCAACCCAACATGACTACTTTACATCGCATCGCAGCAGTGGCAGTTCGCATCGGTTTTCCCCATTTTTTTATGTTCTGGAGGAGGGGGAAACAGGCCGCTATCAAAAGTTGATCGTAAAAATGTCATTTTTATTCCATTTCTGCGCTCCTTCCTCCCTTGCATGCGTGTACGGGAGTGGAATAAAGTATTTTCTGATGTGATGGGTCGGGTCGTTCCTCCGACTCCAAACTCCAACTCCAGCTTATTTTTTTACAGTTCGGAGATGATTTTAACTCGTAAATTATGGATTTTCTCCATTTCCTGGGACCAAACAAGAGCACCACTAGAAAAAAAAATCGGAATATCACTTCCTACTTGCCCTTACGATGGCCTAGGCTGCTCGCATCGCATGGCATGGCATGACATGGCACGAGTAAAATTTATTGTGATTTTTTTGTCAGAGGACTCTCTGCAATTTTCTCCATTTCAGTTCAGTTCAATTCAATGCATTCTCCAGCTCAAATGGTTGGTGGTACACGTAGGTCTGACTCCATTTCCGGTTTTGATATGATGATATGATGGTAGCCAGTTTTATTCTGGGCTCCATATCAAAAACCCGTTCTTCCTTGGAGGAGTCACACGCAACACCGAGCAATATTCCAGAGCCAACCCAACCCAATCCACGCTCACGGATCGAGCTGGAACTCGAGCTGGAATGGAATGGAACGTGGCGAGATATTATAATGCACTCGATCTCGATCTCCGCATTCTCCCCAATATTCATAGGGATTCAGAGCCAAAGCCATCGCCTCGCCTGGAGTCTGAGTGAGCTCTGCACGGATCATGGACCTCGCTGGGATGGGACATCTGGTGAAAGTGGCTGTCATATTTGCGTAAAGTGAATTATGACTGCCATGTCTCATTCCTCGGGTCGGCACAATGACAACAACATCTTCACTCCAACTCCAGCTTCTTTTTTCCCACACCCAGCAGCCAAAACACCCTAGTTTTCCAGCTCCAGTTCCACTCGCAAATAAATAATGGAGAAGAATTATTATTGTTGATGATGGGGATGGGCATGCATGAATTGCCGGAGTGAAAATGGGAAATGACATTTGGACAAAAAAAGTCGTCGTATATTTTTCATTCTGGATCTGGAGTGCTTATGCCCACTTCACAAAATGCATCATTTACAGCATCAGCGGCACGGGGAAATTTAACTTTTTCCGGGATATTGGAAGCTTTTTGGAGCTGGAGTCGACTCGGGTCAACAACTTCTTGTCCTCCTTTGACAATTTCCGGAACTCAGGCTGAGTAGGCTGTTTGATGGGAAATTAGACAAGACAAGGAAAGACAGAACTCCGAGATGGGATCTTTCTTCGAGCTGAATAGTCAGTCGATCAGAGTGGAGTTTTTTTGGAACTCATTTGGCACTAATGACAGCGGAGGGGAATTAAGTCCTCTCCAATTCGATTAGGTAAGTAGCTTACTTCAACAAGGTACCCACTTTCGATTCGTTCGTCATTGAACGGGAAAGTAGGAAAATGAATTTTTTTGGGGGGGAGGGGGGAATTACCTTTATTGGTGAGTCTACCTTTATGAGTATGGACTGGAGGAGATAGATTGATGCAATCGACATTCTCCCTGGAAAGGAAAGGGGAAGATCAAAACTAGTGTGATAATTTCCACTGTTCCTTAAGGTGCCCATTAGTACTTATTTGGAAGAGGAAAAGAAAGGGAGAAAGTTTGTTCAGATCGGGATCGGGAGCTGGAGAACTGAAAGCTCCGGTGGGAGCAATGGAGATGAGTCATCGCACAATTGAGAAGCGAACTTTTCCAAGGGAAGGCACGGCTGCAGGGGCAACATGGAAATCCATGCTTCAATCCATGGCCTGGAGAAGCCCTACCCAATCCAATGGAATCGAGGGAAGGAGCAGCAGGTTGCAGTTGAATCCCCCCCGCTCCAAAGGAAATTGAAGGGGAAATGGGGATCCGCTTAATGAAAAATATTCATGGGAAGTAGCGCCCTGAGAGACATGTCGCAATTCAGAGAATGGAAAAGTTTTTCCCTTTCAGAATGGAAATGGAAAAGGAATGAATCAAATCCAAGGGTTCGGAAGAAAGTTGAAGAAAGCTTGCTGGAATGGAATGTTTTCATTGAAAGAGGGAACCGCACGCCAAGCCACGCCACGCCACCCCACGCAGGGGGAATAAAGCCCAAGCCAAGCCAAACCTAACCTAACCCCCAGCTGAGTGAGTGGAGTCATCCTTTCACCGGGGAAAAATGAATGAATTGCGAGAGTAGGAGTGAATTCCACACAACGGAAGCACAGGCTCCCCAGGAACTGCGGGAGGGGAAAGGGAAGAAAACGAATATTCATATCGTACGGCGCTGTCTTTCATTATCTGAAAAGCTACTATCCTTCCCAAGGCAATATGGAGAATAGGAAACTAGGGTCGACTTTTTTTCCCTGAGAGGTCAAAAAATGGGGCCAGAATTACTTATCACTTTTTATTGCGGCAGTTTCAAAAAAATGTGTGCGGAGGGACCATAATAATGGGGAAAGGGTCGATGTCAACCAGTCCAACCAACCAAGGAGTCGTAGTCGGGCCATAAAACACGAGACTGGAATGACTGGATGGATGGATGAAGTGAGAAATGTGTGTTACGAAAGTCAGAAGAAGATCGAGAGCAAGTTTTCACTTTACTTTAGTAGTTCCATCTCCCCTGTGCCCTCCCCTGCTGGAGGAAAAGACCAGACCTGACCACCAGCACACTTTTTTTATGTGGTGTTGTGTGAGTGACAATATCGTGCAATCTTGAGTCACCTAAAGGAAAACGTAAATTGCAGGACGTACATGTGCACAGTACAGAGTTCATCGTGGCCTGGCTTGGATTTGGCTTTGGCTTTAGGGGCTGTCCATATCAAATGTCACGCAAATTTCCCGATTTTCCAAATCCCCACCCCCGTTTCTCACGCTCTTATACATAGGGATAGGGTATATGGAGCATTCAGTGTCACGCACAGCCTTGACCCACCACCCACCCACCCTTCTGTCGAACGTTTGATATGGACAGCCCCTTATGGTCGGAACAAAAATATTGTCAAACATTTTCACGCTGAAAGATTGAGGATCACGAGCACGAGTTACCCGTTTCCTTGATGTGTTTTGAGCTGAATTGTAATCGCGAGAGAGGAATGGAATGGAAGCTCTGGTGAAAAAAGGAAATGTCCGATCCGACAAAAAATGTATTTGTGGGGGGGGGTGAAAGTACAAGAGGAAGTAGAGCACAGAGCAATAAATACTATTGTTGTTGCTGTTGTTTGTTGGGAGTAGAGTCGTTGCGAAAACAAATTATTGGCATATGCTCCGTAGGCGGTGAAGGTGACACATGCGGGTAATGTACTTAAGTAAATGCGTTATTGCACCCGTTACTCGGTACCTTGGATTTTAACGATCCATTTTTGTTTTCGTAGGGGAGCTTGTCCAAAACAATAAGGCTTTCATGGTTCAGTACTAAGAACCAAAGGAGAAAGCTCAACCTGGAAGGATGGAAGTGGACCTGGACGTTACGTTACTCACGAACAGAGTTTTTACGGCTTCCGAAATGTAATGCATGATTCGATGACTCCAGAAAAGGGTGAGTCATCGGAGGCTGGAAGGGAACAAGGAAAGGAGGAGAGTTAGCGATATGCGCTCTCCTCTCTACTTCTCTTGATCTAAGAGATCCAGATTGAGCAAGGTGTACTCCAAAACTTGGAAAATGTTTGAGAATCGAATTTCCCCTCAGTGGTAGATTAGTACTACGTCTTCTAAGGACATATGCAAAACACTTTTCAAAAGATTACGATTGACCCGGATATCGGTTGGTTTGTATTTGATATGATAGCGCTCTACTTTGGTCAAATCGATGTATGTATGTCAAATGATTCAATGTAATTTACAAACTCATTTATCCATGTTCGTGTGTGTGGGGGGCGGGGGTGCCCATTAAAACCCATGGGTAGCTACGGCTACGACCCTTTAAAATCCACAGCCATGTCATCAATCTATCCCTGATCTCAGCATTTCAGGGGACCAATCATCAGATCAGTATGGCTCGCGCTACTAAATTAGGAAAAGATTGGGATTCGGAACATCGGAACTGAGGCAAACAAAGTTTAAAGCGGGGGCTTGGAATGAAGAAAAAGTCTCGGGCGATGCTAAGTACATGCTACATCGTCATCAACACTCAGTATGCCAGCGAATCCTCAACAAATCTACTCCAACCAGGCAGGCATGATGGGCTGGCTCTGGCCCACTGATGAACTCATTACTTCGTACCATCATGCTTCATTTATTTAGCATGCATTTGATGATGATGATGGCGAGTCGAGTCCCGATGATGATTTTCGTGCGTGCTTGTCTCCGAAAAAATGGAACAGAGGAAGGATTGGTGCTTTAAGCAAGAGGGAATTTCCAGGAATATCTGAGTGAGCATATCCCATCCCCACCATCATCATCAACGTTCCTTGATATTGAGGCATAGTCTTGATTCTCATTCTCCAGAGTTTTATTGCGCTTTCGCATGATGAGGTGGAGTCGGAGTGGAAGAGCAAACTAGGTTGAAATTTATGATTCCTGGAAAAACAGCCAGCTTCTTTCATCATCTTCCTGGATCCGAGTTGATTGAAGGGGAACTGAGGAATCGGGGAATGGAATGGAGTCTCGGGAACGGAAACGAAATCAAAATCTGGGATTGATCCCTATACACACCCACCTAAGTATACCTTCCGGGTGGAGGAGAATCATTCCGTGATTCATGGCGCCATCACATTTAGGTAATGTAATGATACTCGATGACTCTGGGAAGAAATGAGGAGCTCAAGGAAGTACTCACCCACTCACTGACCTAATTTTTTTTTTCCACAGGAATAAAATGTGGAGCAGTAGTGGAGCTCCCAGCAAACCAGCTAGCTTTCCTTTTTCCCATTCATCAAAATTCGAAATGCACATATTTTTGAAGTAAATAATCGTAAAAAACTCCAAGTTGCATGATGATATTATATACCCCTTTATCTTATCTCCCTTTAAAATTAGGAGGGAGCAGCAAGGAATCCAGCTTCTTGGATATTTTTTTCCCTTTCTTCACGCAACCTTCGCGTCGAATCTCGAATCATCATAATAAAAATGATGATGATCCCCACCATCCCATCCCACTCCTTATGTTTTTCCTGCCTTCGCCATTTTATTGCCAAACAAGAGACGACACGAATGGGATGGAATGGAATGGCTTTACTCGGGATTCCTTCAACTTTTTCCCCGTCTTATGGAGTTATGGATTTTGGAGTTTGTGACGATTTTTTTACGATTCCAACCACCACCACTTTCCAGTCTCCAGGAAAAGGTACGGAGGAACTAGTAAAAACTTCCTTTTTCTCGAGGTGAGTACATATGTTGGAAGTTGGTGTGGTGCGGTAAGGTACACGATATCATCATTCTCGCCACCATCATTATTATTTGAAGGATGGCGTAGCGGTAGCGGGGAAAAAAAGACAATTTGGTGGTATAGTGGTGTGGTAACACATGGAATGGGGACAAATCGATAGAAGGAGGAAACCCAACCTGTCCCCCTTGTCTTGTCTTGCGGTGGAGTACCTATTTATTATTGACGTGACTGACTACGACTACGACTCCGGCTTCCACTTCCACTTTGCATTACACTTTCACTCCATTTTTGGAGATAAATATGGAGAAAAATAAAATTGGGTATTACAAGGAGATATCCTTGGGCTTATTGGAGCCTCTATTCAAATCGCCCTTTTTGACTTTCCCTTGTTCTCCCTCTCATTCTCATTACGTCTCAATTTTCTTGGAAGGACGAGCCATCAAGAACATCGAAAGTCGACAAGTGGAGTGGACTGGAGTGAACTAGGTGAGTTGGAGTTGGAGCGGCTCTCGATTGGATTGTTTCACGTTGCCCCATGCCCACTCGAAAGAGAAAGGAAAAAAGTTTGGCTCGTCCTATTTCCATGAGAAGGGAAAGTGGCCCATTTCCATATTCATGTGGGAGAGTGCACTCGACAGCTCCGAGCTCCGACCGCGATTTGCGGTCACAGGAGCAGAGTAGTAGTCCTTTTTACTGCTGGAGTGCACTCATAACGCTGATATTAATGATGATGATAAATGATTCAGAAGGAGAAACATAAACACTTTAGTACCTCATGCCTCACATCACATCACATCCCCTCTGTTCCTTCCTCCTCACTTCAGCCGGAACCGGAGCCATTCTGTTCTGGTTCTGGGCTGGAGTTGGGAGGTGACCCCAAAGAGAACACGGGTACTGGTACTTGTCGTTCAAGCAATTTAGTTTGCTAAAAGTACTTACATACTCATGGAAGTTTACAATCCCTTGGAAAAAAATCTGGAGCTGCCGTTGGAATGGAATAATCAGTTCCATGAGAAGTAAGTACACTTCAACTATTATCAACATGTGGGGATCGCCTCTGGGGAGAATAGCACTTCCTCCAGGGGAGTTTTTTGTGTCGAGCCTAGTTTTCAGCTCCAGTGGTAATGGCCATCATTTACCGGGAATTGAATTGAATTCGGTTCAATTCTCCTCCTTTAACGTACCGGATAAGGATTGTGGCTTTAAGACTTCGTGTTTCGATTCGTTTTCGGCTCGCCTCAAACGCAATAAGCATTATAAAAAATTCGAAAGTGGAACGAAGCGGAGTAAGCGATGTGGCGGATACGGATGCCGTTCCGATGATAGCGTCAGTGCCTCCCCGCTAGCTCTCCCCGCGATCGCGATACCGTATCGCTTTCCCTTTTAAAAGCTTCCCTTTTTTTCTGGCGACATTCACGAAACCAAAACAATCTTGAAGTTTTCACTTAAATTCAGAGTCAAACCAAACCAAACCAAAACATTAGTTCCATTTACTCCCCCCAAAGATTATTTCTACTTCTGGGGGAAAATATGCGTAAAGAGGAAAAATATTTTCAACCTTTTAACTTTTTTATCGCAAAAACATAACTTTAGCGCACCGCTCGCTTGCCCACTGCTGGGAAGTAGAGTGCCTCAGGAAAAGGAGCAGTTTTTACAGCGGGAGTTTTTGGTCCTCTTATCAGGGAAAAACTGGCACTGGCGCTGGCTCAAGCACCAACGAACTAACAACTTCAACTTCATGCCTGCCATTCCTTATTTCAGGGGAGGGGAGATAAAAGGTGGAGGTTTTTAATTTGGAGTTTCCTCCGAAAAAAATCCACCACTTTTATTTTTTTGTTCTTATTCATCCATGAAATCAGGTAAGTGATGCGTGCCATTCGCTTCCCAGCTTTGCAGGAGACTTGGGAAGTTCTCCTTTGGCGGAATAAGTGGGGAAATGAATGGAAAGTTTCCCCAAAGAGATAAGCTCACTCACTCACTCCTTCCTTCCCCTCTCCAGACTCCAGCTCAGGCTCAGGTCGATCCTCGCCAAAAATACTTCACAAAAAATTATTTTTCTTTTCAAGAGTTCGAAATATGCGGAAGGAATGGATTTCGAGTGCTCCAAATATTTTCTGGGAACTTGTTCCAACTCCAGCCACGGAAAAGTATCGTTAGTTCCATGCTACTCCTCAGAAAAGAATTAACTAGCTGGAATGGTTTCGGACCAAGCCATGAGTAACAATGAGAAAATCCCATTAGATATCTTCCATTCCTTCCCCCTCCCCCGGAATGAGTGAAAGGAACGGAGTGCTCTAACTTAAAAAAAAGTTTTCCCCAAATTTTTATTAGTTTCTCAAGCTGTGCAGGTAAAACCCAGAAAGAAAAAGTTTTATTTCGGGGGGAAGGGAAAAACTTTTTCCATTTCCTTTATTACATACAATAAGAGCTCGACAATAATATGGTAAAAGTAAGTACGTAGTATTACCCAACAACCCAGCCCCGGCTTCCCTTTGGCTCGAGTTCGAGCTCGGACTGAACTGGTACTGGTTTTGGTCCGGTCTGTCACACAACGACAACAACTGTCCCGATAAAAAAAACTGAAATGTGGCTGGAGCTGGAGCTCAAGCTGGAGTGATGTGATGGCGATGCTATCGTAGGGGAAAGTTTTTCGAGGGGATACCTACTTATTAACTATTTTTGGCAAAATCTGGAGAGAAAACGAAATGGCCAGGCCCGCTACTGCTTCACTTACTTATTTCCACTCGAACAATTATAAACAATGGGAAAGTCCCGGGAAAGTGAAACTGACTGAGGAGAAATGCTCATGATGATGATAGGCCGCTATTTCTATTTATTACTGGAAACTTTCCCACTTCAACTTCCAGAAAACTTCCAGTTTCTCCCAGACTTTTTAATGAGCGTGGGAGAATGAAAATCATCTGTGTTGTGCGATAGTAATTCGATTCGACTCCACTCAACCCAACCCAACCCAGGCCAGTTCTTTCAATCCGTGCCTGAAACTCGCTTGTTTGTTTTCATATTCTCCCCCGTGGAGAATTGGGTGCACTATAGTGTGGAGTACTAGTAATCGCAAAAATAAATTTGGCACGTAATTCTCCAGCCAAAATTCTTTTTGCAAAAAAATAAGTACGAATTCCATGACCCATGATGATGGATATCACAGTGCCAAACCAAGCCATAAGCCCAGCACGTGAAGGGTTCGGTCGTTGGTCGTGTTTTATGCAAATGAATTAAACATTCGCAAAAACTTTCCGCTCGATCCAATCCGATCCATGCGCGAAAACTATTAGTGGCACCTTTCATTGCATACCCACGCAAAAAAGTGGGTGACTAAATATTCATCGGGCATATCAGGGGGAGAGGTGAAAAAGATAGTGGAAAGCTTTGGCGTAATTTGTTTGGGGGAAAAAACTTTTTTGCATATCAGTCTCCCTATCTATTATCGCGACAAAAGGCCATGCCAAGGAATAACAACAGAGCCAGCAGAGCTGTTTGCTGTGCTTTGAAAGCGAATGTGAAAGTTTTGAAGAATTTAGGCCACAGATTGTCCAACATTGCACATTCCACTCCATTAAACTCGAGCACTGCTTGTCATGTCATGAATAAATTTTTTTGGCCGGTGGTAGTACTCGCTCGGGTCGCGTGTACTTTACTTACTTATGTGCAATAAAAACTTGTAGGTACGATCACGATAGGTACTCGGGTTAGTTTACCACCGCATATGAATGCATATACCTCCGGCTTCCAGCTCACCAAAAATTCCAGTCCAGTCCACTCCAAATCCGATCCGGATTCCAGATCCAGAAAAAGATTTTTTTTTTAGCGTAAAGCACACTTACACGGTTTAGTTAGTCCCCGTGAAAACCGAACTAAACCAGTCTACCGTATTCTCGGAAATAGTTGGTGGGTCTGAAAAAGAACGTGGGGGACAGGGCCCAATAGTAAAACGAATAGAGCGCGGGTCTGAAATAGGACCGGGTCACTAATGTACCGCCGGGCTAATCCTTTTTAGCCCTACGCTTATCAGGAAAACAGCCTTTGAACCTTCACACTAACTTCAGAACTACATTTCATTGACGTATTAATTTGACTGAACTACCGGAAAATATATTTGTAAAATCAGGGAAATTTTGGGTTCTATACTGGCAAAGAAAGTATTAGAACGGGGGCCTGAAATAAAGCGCGGGTCTGAAATAGAACGCGGAAGGGCGCCGTCGAAAAAATTAATAGAAGGCGGCCGGGTGCTCTATTTCCGAGAATACGGTGCTCAACTCAGCACTCTTAGTTAGTGGGAGCGCCATCGATGAACGTAATGAAGTTGAAACGGAGTCGACACTCCACTCCACTCGAAGCCAAGCCACTCTTGTCGAGTTTCCACTTTTTCCCGGGGAAAAACATACTCATCGAATCGAATGAATTCATTACTGGTTCATTAAGAGCCTTCTCCTCTGTTTTAGTCATGCATTCATGCTTCCTTGCTTACATAAGTACTCAATCACTCCAGCGGACACGGGAAGACACGTAAATAAGTGGGGAATTGGAAATGGGAGTGGGGGCAAGTGAGTAGTGCTCTTGTTATATTATTCCTGGAATAAAACTCTCTTCTCGAGCTTTCATTTGAGTCAAGCTAACTTCACTTATTGTTAACTCAACTTGGCTTACTTTTCCCGAGGAATGATAGCGGGCATCGTATCAACCTCACCGAGTTTAATTGACTCTCACTCCGAATAATAATTTCCAGTACATTCCCCCAAGTGGATGAGTGAGTGAGTGGGGATACCAGGTTCGGATTGGAGCGGACTGAACATGAGTAGTTCTCATTCTCGCTCCAATCCCAATTCTAATTCTTTCTGGCTCAGGTTTCTGGTTTCATTCGGGAATGACGGGAAATATAAGTAGACAAACAAGTTGGACCACTCTTGGCTCCAACATCCCCACTCCATTCACAGAGGATTCGCATTCGCATTGGCAAATGAGGATTCTCGAGTAAGTAGAATGTGTGCTCTTTTCTTTCACAAGAGGAGTGGATTGGATTGGAGTGGAGTGGAGTGCATGGCACCGCACCGCTCGTTCGAGTTTCTGGATGGATTGGTATTTGTATTGACGCTCACGCCAAAATTCCTCGCTTATCTTCATTAAACCTTCTTATTTGCCTTTGTTGTTTACTCCAATCCTCCGTCCTCTTTTCCACCTAGTGAGGCTTCAATTTCGCATGTTTTTATTGTGATTGTGAATTACGATCATGACTGACTGACTGAGTGAGTGAGTGAGCCCGGCTCCCTCCCCCCCTCATTCAATTCATTCCGCTCCGGTCTCGTCTCGTCTTTCAGGCATTTTCGGGTGGCACGGGGGGTTTTTTAGTGGTACTTAAATGAGATGTTCGTGGACTGGACAAGAACTCAGTTACGCCCTAGAAATGCCTCCTGCGCGCCGAATTAATGGACCAAACCAAACCAAATAAAATATATTTCACACTGGACCGAGACCCGGACCACCACCGCGCGGTGGCTCCATAGAGCCACCCTGTCCATCCATCCATTGGCATTGCATACCATTGTAAGTCCTTATGAGTGTAATACTTATAGGCGCTCCCACCTCCCACCGCAGTTTTGATGACCACATTTCCACTTCCCCTTGTTTTGATGCTGGAGACAGGAAGTAGGAACGGGAACGACGCCATTGCATTAATAGTACTGTCCATTTTGGTTCGCTCATGCACCGGATCGGACGGACCAAGGAATCAGGCATGCATTAATGAAAGCTTTAGAATAAAAACAGGCGATTTTTACCGGCAACACTTCCCGCTCACCGTTGAATAGGCAAATCTTACAAAATCAGGGACTAAGGTTAAGGCACTACAATACTCCTAGATTTAAAGTGAGATTGAATCAATTGGGGGGCACTTACTTGGTCACAACCATTATTTAGGAAAAAATCAGAAAGCCTTTGGAATGTTCGTCGCGTCTCTCTCTTCTGCTGGGGGAAAGTACTCTTTCAAAAGTCGAAGTTATCTCTTGTCAAAGTCCTTTTTGGCACCTTCGTCTCCTCTTCACTTTTGTCTCGTCTGTCTTGTTTTTTCAGTTCAGTTCAACTCATTCAACTCCATTTCATCCACGATCACAATAAGGCTGAGGCTGATAAATGACAAGTGTCTCCTCAGTCGAAGGGAATATATTTAAGGGGACTTCGCTTCGGAGCAGTAATTGATCGTCCAAATAGATCGAATCTGGCTGAGGCTGATACCGATACCGTCACACAAAAACCGAACCACTTCAGTCCAAATCAATCGGATCGGATTGGATCGCATCGAATTCCTTTCCTTTTCTCCAACTTTGCAAAATACCAGGAGATTTGCGAAAACTTTTTTCTTCGAGGGAGAAATTGAATTTCCTTTCGGATTCGGTTCTTTTGTCGGATTTGGCTATTCTTGGATACGATGCTTGGATGCGGTGAAGTTTCTTTCTTGACGGCGATTTCCCCTCCTTTTCAGATAAGATTTCCCTTCCCCTAGATTTATATTTCCCCTACTGGGCTTCCGAATAAAGAGGAATGGAATTAGGAATAGTACGTACTTTACTTCTCCCGATTATATGAAGTATTTTGCGTAGGCTGGCTGGCTGGCTCGCTTTCAGGGAGTGAATAATAAGCGACAAGTTCAAGGCAAGAGTGCTCCCTACTTCTCCCTATCCTGAGCCAGCACTTTTATCCTAAGGAGAACCAGAGCACGTAACTACTGCAGTAAGTAAAAAAAATATATCCTGGAATATAGCACTGGAATGGAATATTACACGACGCCTTTTCTTTTTTTGTTTGCTTCGACGATGACGACTACTTCTGCCACACCAACACCATCACCATCACGAAAACTCCAATTCCCGCGGATTATTGTACTTACTTAGGAATGTTTTCGATCCGTGTCCTTCTTTCCTTTTCCTCGCGATAATAAAAAACTTTAATAAAAAATAACCGCATGTGAGCTAGTACTATAGTGCTCTATGGCATTATACTCGGTCGGGAAGTATTTTTTGCATGTATGGGATCGGGACCAAGCCACAGAATGGGATACCGTGATCATGACTCTGCCATGAGGATTTCTCCTTTTGGAACTTTTCCTCGGAGCTCTGCTCTATTTTTGAGCCCGAAAAACCCGGTCGCGGACCAACCAACTATTTCCTTCCAGAGATTCTGGGAAATCTACAAGGTTTCTCAATAACACTTACGCAATCCAATCGTTGCTGGAGAAAAAGGGGAAATACTAATCCTTCGTGGGAAGAATTTGGAGTCCTTTCACCACCACTACTACTTAATGCCACCCAACCCCCCTATTCGGGCTTTTGGGTGGAGGCAACATGCATTTTTTTCCACGGAGGGGAATTATTACACACTCACTCACCAGTCTGGTCTGATGATGATCAACTGGACTGACTGGAGCCCTTCCAGGATTTTCTGGGGGGACGAAGGGATGGATGAATGAGATCTTGTACTGTTGGAGTCTGGGTCAGAAATCACCACCTTGATCACTTCACCCAGGGTAATTTGATTTCAATTTTTCGAGGGGTTCATCAACCTCTTCCGGTTAATGGTCGATCGGGATTCGAGATTGAGATCGAGTCAGTACAGTTCAGTTCAGTATTTTCTGATGCGAGATTAATGGTCACTGTAGAACCAGAACATAATGCCTCAGTGCAAAAAAATCAGTTCAGTTCAGATCAGATCAGATCAGTTTTTTTTCTCATTCAGTCAGATAGAATTAGTGTGTCAGAGTCTGAATCAGTATCAGCGGCAGTATTACAGTATATTACTAAGGCTGGAGTGCTGAGGTGCGATGAGTCAGCATCAGCGTCAGCATCACAAAGCTTTTGGAATGAGACTGAGTGAATGATTGTGATTGTGAGAGTGCGGCTGCTTTCTTCGTGAAGAAAAAAAGGATTTTTTTGTTTCCTCCTTTTTTCCCGTGAAAAGTGCTTTTATACTGGCATATAGGCAAACCAGCACTTTACCTGTGTTGACTTGCTCAGCCTTTATTTTTGAGGTATTGAGAACGGTGTGGTATGGCTTTGTCTGGGGTTTTCACTGGAGCTTAGAGTTCCTCCGGAATGGAGAGGGAGACGTGATCTTCCAGAACTTTTCGCGGATCACTGAAGTGATGAGATGAGATCACTAAGTAATGGCATTCACCGATCAGATCAGCACACTGGAGAAGAAGTAGTACCTGAATTCTGAATTTGATGCTCTACGTCAAACCGGACTCACTGAATGAATGACTGGCAACTGGCCACTCCACTCGATCAAGTATCTAGTACTCTCCAGCACGCAGATTCTCCAGCTCTACTAGAGTGCTAGGCTCAATATAAGTTGTGAATAAGTAAAGGAGGAATTTTCCGAGGAAAATGTGATGTAATGAGAACAGGAACTGGTATAGCGGTGGCGCTATGACGTCGGCGAGAATGAAGTATGAAGCACTAGTTGTTCTTGCCAGGCCTTAATGAAGGACCGGAGCTGGAACTTTTAGAGGGGAGTCGTGTCGATGTCGAGCAAGCCCATCTGAATTATACACCTCTGGAATGGAATCATGAATGATGGAGAGGATTTCAAGGTTTTATTTGCACAAGACACTAGCCGCACCAAAGCCTAATAATCATAATTTTCTTGGTTTTCCAGACGAACGTGTCAATCTAGAGTCGTAGTCACTCCCATAAAACTCCAGCTTTGTCCTGTGGGGCGGTTTCTTGACTCACTCGATCCCTGACACACTTTCAATTGTTGAAAAAGTATTGATTTGATTACCACTTGCGCTTGAATTACTTATTCACGAATCAGAATGGAACGCCTATCCCAGAACTGGTAAATTATTTTTACTGGAGGCGAGTCCGAATCAGAATCCAAATCCTGATCCAATTTGGAAATATGCTGAATCAATCCACCGACGACTTACACTTGTCCACTGCACAGCTCACCACCTCAACACCACCTTCAACTTTCTTAAGGGAAAAGTCCAAGAAAGAATGAAAGTCCGAGGTCCGGTCGGTCACTTTCCCTGCGAAAGGACACTCCTGAAAAAAAGTTTTAGAAAGAGTCGGGGGCAAACTTTCCCCTTTAATGAAATGAAGACGAGCAGTTTTGGTGCTGCCAGCTCACAGCTCAGCTTGTTAGGACTTCGACTTGCTGTGTTCTTCTTCGGCGAGTTGTTTTTTTTCTCCCGTGTTCGTGTTGACGTAAAAAGTTTGATTGTGTTACAACTTAAAAAACTTTCAACTCTCCCTGAGAAAAAAAAATTTCCACTGGAAAGGCAGTGCCTGGAGCACTACTTCTCGCACAATCTTCTTTTATTTTCTGAAGGAAGGTCCATCCGATCACCGGAGAAGTGAAGTGGTGTTATTTTTACCGAGAAAAAAAATTAAAGGAATGATGATGATGTACACTATGATGCTCTATGTATGTCACCCGGGTTGAGCGTGATCACGGTTCACAGTGGTCGTAGTCGACTCGAAGAGAGTGGTTGTCGTTGTCGCACTGGACAGACAAGCGAGCGAAGCAGGCGAACAAACTGCTGGAGATGGGCTGAAAATGGATGTGAATGTGAGTGTGGCTGTGGCTGTACTCGCAATGCTATTCACTTCAGTTCAGTTCAGTCCAGACTGAACCAAAACCAAAAAACCAGGCTTGGCTTTCTCTCGCTAGGAACTTTTTTCCCTTACAGTGGAATTTCTCCAGGCTTATACTTGGTGGAAAGTCACGACATCCTAGATATTATTAAATGCGAAGGCGTCGGTGCTCCCTCGGAATTCTCCGGGAAGAGCCGCTCGCCCCTTTATAAGTTGCCTCATGGAGAATCTGTGGAGAAAAAAGGATGGATTGGAGAATATGTGAGTAGGTACTCGCTCACTAAGAAAGTGAGTGGAAATTCCAGCTAGCTGCTGGAAAAGCTGGAATAGGAAGGAATGTACATCCGTAATGCCAGCTATATATGTAGTCCCATCGGATCGGAGAAAGTGGCCATTCATATAGGCTGGATATACACGTTCGCTGGGAAGGTACCTACTCGATCTCAACGCCTGATTTTACAGGAAACTTTCCAGTCTTCGAGGCGAAATTGACCAGAGAAGATGGAAGGGAATAGTCGTCAGAATTCCTAATGCAGCACTCGCACTAGCCAGCACCAGCCATTCGGCTTTACTTTTACATGAGCTAGGAAAAGTGCTCCATATAAATTATGCAAGGCTCAGGCTCTAGCTCTGACTCATACTTACTTATTGCTTCGCTCAACACATAGTACTCCGACTCCCGACTCCAACCATCCTGTCCTGTTCTGTTCTCCTTGGGCGATGCTGTGCTGTGGTAACAACGTAACAAAGGAAAAAACAACTGAAGCGGGAGACCTCCGGCTGGCGAAGGAATTCAAACAAAAAAATGAATCGCTCCGTAATGGAATTCTTTAACATTTCATATCATAAAAGGTAATAACAGCAGAACCTAAGCTGGAAATGGAACTGGAGGATGGTTGAAACCTAAGTGGATGGAGAGGGCACAACACCAACACCCAATTACGGTATCACATGAGGACGAGGAGGCAGAGGAACATTAGAAGATGAGAATTCTCCAGGAAAAAAAAATATTTTTTTCCTTGTTCTTCAGGCCAGGCCAGGCTGAGGCTCCAGCAGAAAAGTTACAATTCATGAGACTTACATAAGGTCCCTAAGTATCCATATTCATATACATCGACCGTTGTATTTTTTCCGACTTTTCTTCATAAGAATCATAACTAAAACTACGAGGCATAACGACAGGCTCAATATCCGCCCTGAGAGAGGGGAAACACGGAAAGTTTGGAGAAAACTGGACTGGCTTGGAAGAACAAGGGACTCCTTGTACGTAAGTATTTATGATGAGATGAGTGAGGTGCTGGGCTGGGTGTACAGGGCGATTCCAGCATGGAACACGAAGCAAAAGATCTTTCCCAAGTGGGGGCTAGCCCATCTCATCTTGAAGTTCTGTGGAAACCACCCGGAGATCCCAGGAAAGTATGTACATTAAGTAGAATTTATATAGTGCAGTGCGGTATACGGAATCGAACTGGAACTGGGGATCTTGGAAAGAAAGGGGAAGGCTAACTTTCTTTTCTTGAGGTTGGAGTTGGACTTGGAACGGAGTAAAGCTGCCGCTGCTGCTGTGCTTCATGGCACCTAGGAAATAGCGCAATATGGATATGGAATGGATGTAGGCATGCAGGCATGTGACTATAGCCTGAACTGAACTCCCATCCTAGCGCATGCTTTCCTGTTTACTTGATCGATTTTTCCCCTTACGTAGGAAATCCTAGGATTTTTCCACCGACGATGAGTTGAGTTGGCGGAGCATCATGATGACGATATATTCTGGGCTGGAGTTGGAGCTCTTGTAAGAAAGAGGGGGAAATGGCTCAAGTCTACGACGCCATATTCTTATATCCATTGTGAGTGAATGAGGCTCGATCTCACCCAGTACAATAGAAGTACTTACGGGGAGAAGAAAGGCGAGCTTCCGGTAAGGTATTGGATTGGTACTGCAACGGTCGAGATATTTAGGGGAACTAATAGGGTAGATCAGTTCATTAAACATTCTGCCTTGAAGGCATAAATACTTCCATGGATAGATTCAGCAGTACACTGGGGATCACATTTATGAAGAATGACAGGGAGCAAGGCGTAATTTGGGAGTGGGTGGGTAGATCTGGAGCGGGATCGAATGGCAAAGATGGGAAGTTGAGTTTAAGTGGGCGAGTTGCAAAGAATAACGAGAGCAGCACTCAGTTAGCACAGATGTGACATGACATGAGCAACACTGATCTCATGACACTGACGGGACATGGCGAAAGTTAGCAAAGTCTAATCGTTTTTTAGCATGGATGACAATACATTTAAGTACTGGAGCATCAGCCCTATTATTGTTGCTGCCCATCAAATATCCAAATCTAAACAGTGAATAGGATTTTGCCTTGCTCCCTTCATGTTTTCCGTCAGTCACTTTCCCTCGAAGTAGAATAATATTCATCTATCTGAATTCGAAATCTGGAAAAAGATCGGTTCTGTTCTGACAACTGAACTGAGCTGAGCTGATCGAGTGAGTGAGTGAACCGGAGCGGACTTTAATTTTGGAGGAGGAAAAGTCAGAACTCCTTGACACGGACATGCTCATGTCGATTGGGATCCGGAGTTTTTGAAGGAATTTTCCTTGTTTCCCCCATCTGACATCGACATCAAAGCTTTGGCGAGAAACAAGGCCCGTGGAAATGCTTCACCTTGAGATGAATGACTGGGACTATTATGCCGAGGACTTGAGACTTGTTACTGCTAGCTGATGGCAGATCTACAAGCATTCTCTATTGAGAACCTGGCTGGGGAGAGCCACTGAAAATGCTAAACTCATGTAACGAATCGAATGCACGATCAACATGGAACAAAATGAAATAAAAGCGGCATTGAAAACATTTCCGGTGGAAAAGGGAAACGAGAAGCTGAAGCCAAAGAGGGAAAAACTTGCTCTTGCTCTGGGAATTATGTGCATGAATTATATAAACGAAGCAGCGAACATCCATCCAATCCATTTATTGCGTCTTGTTGTGTTCCAGGATCCCGAGCCCACCTTGGAGAAGCCCACAACACAACCCGTTACTTTGACAAGGAAACTGAGTGAATACTTCACAGAGAAGAACCAAACCGAACCGGACCATTAAGTGTTTTGTTGATGCCTGCAGCTACCGGAAAATGGTATTGATGATATGTACCTACCTCCATGTACAATTTTTTGGTCGGGTTGTAGCCCGGCGGAAACTGAAAAAAATACATGGTGTTTGACTTGACGTTATCTCTTGAAAAAAAGGACCTACTGCCAATAGCCAACTGCCATGCAATCACGTGCACCAGCCGTGATGCATTTCATTTTGAAAGGGGCCGTATTTACTTATGCACAGACCAAACAGTACAGTGCAGCTCCGTCACGGTCGCGAGTAAAAGGAAAAGAAGTTCTTTTGAAAAGTTCTCCTTGTGCCGGGAAATTATTTTCCAGGAATCGGGAAGCTGGAGGAAATTGAAGTGGAATTGAATCATGAGCTCAATTCAGATTCAGACTCGGTTCGGGATTTTTTTTAGAAATGGGGGCTGGAGGTGAGTAGGCAGAGTATTCACGTCATTTTCTCCCTTGTTCACGTTGGAATATTGCTCCTGGCTGGACTCTACCTCTGCAAGTTAGTGTACTCCCGACTCCCTTCCGATCCCCTCTCCAAAATATTTAAGCGCTCATTTCATTTCATTTCACTAGGCTGGAACATGACTCCTGACATTTCACATGACATCGCATCGCCCTCGCGCAGTGATCGAATCTCTTTTTTTGTCGCGCATCCAAAATAAATGAAGACAAGATTAGGCAGGAGCTGGAGGACGCAACCAGAATTTGTAATTCGTGCTCACGGGGCGCGACTCATCGGATCGGGTGCAGTGGCCTCGCTGAAAAAGGAAAAGCAAAATGTATTTATCATCATCATCACATCATCATGCATACGTACTACATGCATTAGCCCTCTAAAAAAGTGTTGTTCCATGCTGGAGGTATTAATATTTATGATGAGCCCGAGCACCAGCACTTCTTCCGGCGAGTGAGAGTGAGTGACGCATCTCTCCAGACACCCCAGATCCTTCACAAACTCCGGGAAAGTGGCCGTGCCGTGGTATCATTATTGCATTATTATCATTGTGCATTTGATAAATTTTTTCCCGGATATGGTGACCATGTATCGTTTCGTTCATGAGTAAGTACTTGGAGCTTGAGCTGGAATTCGGATGGATAAATAAAATGCTCCAGGGATTTGTCTGCTTCTGGTGGAGCAACAGACAGACTGCGTAATATTCAGCCTTCCCCTGGATGATAGACTGGTGTATACTATTGCTATGTGCTCACCACACACCATCAATAAAATTCATGGCTGCAGTGAATACATGCACACTTCCCTCCTGGTTGCATGTATTCCCCAAAAATAACTAAGTTTTTCCCCTGTATCCAGTATCCAGATGAAAGAAGGGAATTTTTTCCTCAGTGATATGGAGAAAAGGGGAGTCCTTGCAAG
The DNA here is from genome assembly GCA_027744355.1 of Tyrannoseira gladiata. NCBI lineage: Eukaryota > Metazoa > Arthropoda > Collembola > Entomobryomorpha > Entomobryidae > Tyrannoseira > Tyrannoseira gladiata. The sequence continues at coordinate 523 of JAHZNH010001987.1, read as the reverse complement.
GGAAAAAAGAAGACGGCAGGCAAGCAGAGCAGGAGGCAGAGGGGCCAAGAGGGCAAAGTCTCCCAGAGTTCAAAAACTTCTTTTCTCCTGGAGCAGCCCACCACGAACGGGAAAGCTGGAGAAAAAAAATGGGAGCTAACTTTATAAATGCCTACAGAGGGGATGGGAAGTGGAAGATACTCGCTCACTCCACTCCATTCTCATTTGAACTAAGCCCTCGTGACGTTCAACGGGAAATGTTGCATGTTTCAGGAGAAAGGTTGCCCAGGGCAAGCACTCTACAAGCAGCATAGAGATATTACCACTACCACTACCTTCTCCAGCCACAGTTCCAGCATTCCACCTTTTGCGGAGTGGAGCGGAACGACAAACAAAAAAATAGGCTGGTGGCTTAGACACGGGCTTAAAAATATCGTGGGGAAATGAAGTTTCAACTTTCTCGAGAAAGTAAACGTAAACACGACGACCGAACTGCGAAGCCGAAAGTCACCTCACACGAGATAGCGAACTTGTTCGTGCACCC
>JAHZNH010001986.1:0-12212 GCA_027744355.1 Tyrannoseira gladiata | reverse complement strand
CCGGAACGGGCCAGCACTTCTGCAGAGCATTTGCATTAAGGGTCATGCGATCAAGAAAAGACCCCATAAATAAAAAAACACGACCACCAACAGCAACACACACAGCAATGTTGGACAAAATAATTTATTTATCTGACTTAAACTCTGCTGAGTTAGTTAGCTGCTCTATTCATGGACAACAGCAAAACTGAACTGGGCATATACCAGAAAAGGTGGAACGCTAACTGCAACTTAATAAGTAGTTGACACCACCAGCCGAGCCACCATCACATCACAATGATCTTTTTTCCATCGTCATCCAAAGCCAAAGTCAACCCAATCCATAAGAAGTGAAAATGTTTTTTTACATATTCATTCCTTCACTTTTAACTGGCCATTTAATGCCTAACGTTATTTGCATGCACAACGAAAATCCAGCGCAAAAATCACTTCACTCCTTTTTTAGAATCCTGCCTCGGTTCAACCATCCAATTTCCCCACTGGATTGGATTCGCTGGACATGTTCTAGCTTTTCGCTGAACTTGAATATTCAGAGTGAGTGGAAAACCAATTTACATTTCAGACCTCAATCATCGAAAACCAATGGAATGATTGAGTCTGCCAAAGCCAATCCAAGTTTTGTTACATAAAAATCCTTTACCCAATTTAACATGCATACATACACTTTCCGATAAAATATGCATATTATCATAAAAAGCACGACAGTCACTGGCAATGCCTCTCACAGCCACGACCACGACCAGCTCGCGCAAGAAAAAATCGCGAAGGTAGATAGATAGATGATAAAAACTATTTTTCTGAGGATTGTTTCATTCCACTCGTAAAAAGAACGATTAAAGGTTGTTGTGACTAACTGGCTCTGGATAAAAGCTGAATGTGTTTTGCAGCGCAGAATGCGGAGGATATATACTTCATGCTGAATGAATGTCAGCCAGCCAGGACCATGATTATTGCAACAAATAATACAAAAACGAGTTGGTTGCTCTTTTACTACTGGTAAACCAGTGCCACTTCAACCTACAACAACTAGAAATCTACTATACAAATGGCAATAAGGCAGCAGAGAGAATTGAACTCGGCGAGTCGATGAGGACAAAAAAAGACCATGCTTTTTTTGCATCACTTTATTTTCTTCCATCAGACTTATGCAGCATGAGTGGAGTATTAGCATTAACATTGAACAAATTCTATTACATCCATCGGGCAAGCTTGGCAAAACCTAATACCATTGCGTATGACTGTGCATTTTTCCATTCTTTTCCAAGTTTAAAAAACGTGTTTTCTTCCATTCCACTTCAGAGTGCTCCATCCATGTGTACATACGAAACTCTCTACAAATCCATCCATCCAACCACATGCAAAGTACACACTATGAACGGTCTAAAAAAATCCCTAACACTAGCTTTTTGAGTTGGTAGTACGAACAAAAAATGGTAAACTTCTCTCATAACTTTTTTTCTCTCGTTTTTAACCAGACACCACACCAACAAACCAAGCTAAATTCATGATTCCTTCTTTCCACATTACAAAACACATAAGCCGATCAAATAAACGTAGTACTTATGTGCGGTCGGCACATACATGCCTGCTTATTTTTTGCCTTAAACCTTTTTTTATACTCTCCTCGGTTCTATATTTTGCAGGGTGAACCCATAACTTTTTTTACTATTCAAATTTTACTCTTTCCATTTTGTTCTAACAAGGGAGAGTTAATCCATCTTTACCTCCCCGAGTTACAAACATTGTTTAAATGCGGGCACTCAGTGCTACACTTACACTGGGCTTAAATAAATAATGACGAATTATAGTGTTATGCAGCATGTTTGCATACATCCTTCATCTTATTCTCGTCTCATGTTTCACGCGTGAGCCTAAACAATTTTTTTCATGAAGCCACTAGCCTCAAAATGTATTTTGACTGCCCTACACAATACATCATGATCATGGTTCACGTTCGCACACGGTAGTGAAGTTTTTTTCAGGGAAAAAACCAATGTGGTTACGACGACACAAACAATCATACATCAAGAATTTTTTCACCAAAGAGGAACGAACGAGACATAGGCTTCGTATGCATGAACCAGCAAAAAACCGCGGTAAGTTGACCTTGAGCTTTTTCGCACATACAAGAATGGATTACGTTTTCATTCCGTCCCATTCCACTCCGACAGAGTTATGTTTTTTTCTCGTAGGAAAATTATGCATATATATATTAGAGGTTATACTTAATTGCGGTAGTGGTGGTGGTAATGGCATGACACGAACATGAGAGTTCATTTCAGTTTGACTGGTTTTGTTATTTTTCTCTCTCTCGTTGCGTTGTCGTCATCGACATCGTACTCCTATTCCTCTTGACCCCTTCTTGTCCACACAGCAGCCCACAACAACCTTTCTCGAGTGGCTTTCTTTTTTTATATTTCACGTGCGTCCTTAGCTATAAAACCATGATGCAGTCGAGTATACTCTGCGTTTTTTTGGAGGTGTGGGAGACTTTTCTGCATTAATAAGAGTGCTAATCCGGTCTTCTCACTTCCCCCCATCAACGTTATATTACTGATTCAAGGCCTGGCTTGCTCAATACAATTTGCATTAAGTATTTTTTTTCACCCTGGAGTAAGTACAAACAATGTATATACAAAAAGTAGATGGCAAATACGATAGCCTCCGGCGGCGTTTCATATCGTATTACCATCCTTGATCATTGGACACATCAGTATTGAAGCCAATTCTCGTAAACAATGTAGATACATAATAGCACGTAGCACGTTCTTCACTGCAATAGGGATGCAAAATTTTATTACTGCTCCTTGTTTCAAATGAATACTATTTTGAAGAACGCCAGTGAGCCTAGCCATGTGCTCTTTCTTTGATCCCCAAAATGCCGTCAGTTTTCTGCAAAAGCCAAAACCCATCACGGTAGGAAATAGGTCCCTATATGCGCATCCCCTCTTTCTTGTTTTACCCTTTCTACACTAATCAGCGGAGTTCTACGTCAGTACGTCGCCGAGTGATCCAATTCTAAATCGTCAATAAGCCTAAACGAAAAATAAGAATAAAAAGGGTTGCTTATAAAGAACCCAATTTTCAGAGGAAATAAACTCTGATCCATCCATACAAAGTAGCAGAATCAGAATCCCAACGAAAACGACTTTTTTCTCTTTTTTTTGGTGGTTCTTACAACCCAAGGGATGCTCGCCAGGTTGCATGAAAAAAGGTAGAGTGACGCCTCGAAGCTAATCCAAGTCCTTTCAGAATAGTAAATACACGTGAATTGGTATGTGCTGAGGTCTTTCCTGCCTCTAGTCGTTTCTTCCACACAACTTTCTAACTAGAAGTGTACGTATTGGTGGGCTTCTCCAAAATTCTCCGCACCGCATGCACCTAAGTAGGTATCGCCACTGGACCATTAAAAGCCACAAAAAAGTTTGCATTCTTCACTTCCATCAAAAGAGCTCTTGGGCAATTATTCACACTTGCTTCCTCTCACTTCTGGCGGTAATATTTTGTTAGACTAAAACATTAGCAAAGAAATGCTTCTATACTTCCATGCTTTCCCAAAAAATAAGTTGTTCGTGTCTGTAGTGCTACTCGATATATCTATGTCGGAGGGAAACCCATTTTATACAAAGTTGTAAGCTTTCAAACAAACTTTCAAGTAGAAATTCCCTTTCGCACAACAACTTCTAAACAGTGGTCATGACTGGAAGTTAAACTAGAATGAGTCCTGCGATGGGGGAGGTGCTAAATTCGCTGCCAAATGCGATATCCTTTTTTTCAAAATAACTTATCTCCATCATCATCACTCTGGATTCGGCGCAATAATTACGACCGCAATAATATCATGAATGATCCTCACTTGTTCTTATAGTTACCTGTCTATCTCCATCGTCACGATGCGTATCTATCACCGTATTTTTCTGCGCCTACTACTACTTCATGTTGTGTGGGTGCCACGGAAAAAAACAGTAGCAGATGGGAAGCCCTTTTACATCCATAGCAGGATGAAATATACACACACATCCCGGCATCTAAATAATGCTTCAATTTCTTTTTTCTACAGAATACTACAATGCTATAAATACCCTACCTCCCCCGAGTTTTTAAAGGGGCGTGGGCGGCATGAAGGTGTAAGCTCAAAAATGCCCCCGGGCTATGTCGTAGAACATCACATGAATTCCTGTCAAAACGCAGAAATTCTTTAAGCCTCGTGCTTAGCTTAAGTAAAAGAATAAGAAGGATGTAATAGTATAGCCCCAAACAATGAAATGGAATTTTGAGTTATGACAGACACACACGTACTTTCCATCCTCCCACGTTTAATTCATAAGAAGCAGTTTCGACTCACAGAAACTGGTGGTTTTACAAATATTAAGAATAATGATGCCATAAAGACATTCATTCAACTCAACATGTGTGCTTTACTTATATATTTGAGATTCTTTAGTTTGTGCAAAGTTAAGACGCCACCATTCATCGCATCTTCATTCACGATCTCGGTTCAATTTTATGTCATAAATTTAATAATAATAGGAAACAACATGCATAGGATATTGGATGGATTAATAAATACATGAATATTAATTAATTCATCAATCAAACACGAGGAGTCTAGTTGAAGTCGGGCACCGCCGCCGTCAGTCTCGTCTCATATCAGTAACAAAAGCTCTCATTTTACATGGTCATTGCCACCACTTTTATTGCATACCTTTACTTATCTATTTACGCTCACATCGACAGTTAAATGGGAATAAATGCTCGAACCCAACTACAACGATAATTTGAGGTTAAGATGAATCATCAAATTGCTCATGAGCTATCATAATTCGTGATCTCATTAGGTACACCCCCGTTATTACGTACGGATAAGACAGAATAAGTTCCGAGACTATTTCTTTTGCATAAATACTACAGATACCTCTAGCTATATGCTCTTAAGTTGTTTGGTTCAGTATCTAAATGCAGACTGGATACACCAAAAATACAAATTGGTATATATAGCACTGGGTAATTTCATGGTCACGAGAATAGCGCTGAGTTTAATGCTCCATTCCACTGCAGTATTTATTATCATGTTTCGTAACGAAACCCATCATGGGTTTATTCCAGCCAGCCAACATATATGCCTCCATAAACCACAATATTTGCCTAAATTTGGTAATTTCCTAGTTGCATTAGCTTTGGTCATTGCTTCTGATACGTAAATGAATGAAAAAAATGTGAGCATCTGACCGACTGGCCTTCACTCAAGGAAAAACAGTCATCGAAAAAGTTTTTCCTCGTCGTAGTTTATATCTATAGCCCTGGTGAATTCCATGAATTACGTGTACGAACAGCTAACACTATACCCACTCCATTTTTTAGAAAGTATTGACCCCATCGCATCGGTTCGTTCAGCAGTATTCCAAAAAATGGAATATACAATGAGATTTCGTCAAGTTTTGGTGAAGGCACGTAGCACAAGAAATTATGGTATTTTTATTAGCAGATGAGGTCACGGATTTAGATGAAAAGCTCCAGCCAACAACGACCATCGGAGGCTCAGATAAAGTGCTCAATATAATAACTACGTATTTGTGCTGCATGAAATATCTATAGATCAATAAAGGTACCACTTATATAAATAGAAAAAACGCCTAGATGATTCCCGATCTGTTTCAAAATAGAAATAAGTATGACAGTAAGTAGTATTCCCGTTGCTAACGTAATTCACATTCTTTCCCACTACAAAATTACATTGTAAATATACGTGACAGCTACGAAAATCCAAAAAGAGTACCGAATTCCAACAGAATAAAGATTCACTTTCCATAGATTTCAAATTCGGTTTTATTAAAAATCATGTAGAACTAAAAGCTTATGCTCTAGTCTTGCATTCATGACCTTGAATTCTCCCTTGAACTTTCAGAGTCACACGTTCTCCATAATATAACTGCGTCATTCACTTTGTGTAATGGTCGGAATAAGCCCTTAAGATCTTCCAGTAAATTGAGGTTTGCAGCCTCATCAAACAATTTACTGTGGTGTCATAAAACACTATAAGGCTCCGAGAATTATTTTTATACTTCTTCAAAAAGCTTTTCTCGGTTACTCGAGAGGCATGAACCTGTTGTGCAAATAAGTAGATACATATATACATCTAATATGCCACACAAGTTCGCATGATTAAATAAAGTATTATTCAGACCAAAGCTCATTAGGCGAGTCCTGAGAGTTGAATGAAATACTTCGTTATTTTGTTGCAAAGTTCAATCAAGCGATCCATAATGGCCATGACGCACTACAATGCTCCAGTCGTTTTCAGAAAATCATTCTCGTTTCATATTGGAAATGCTCTATCGGGTTTCATTTAGCCTACAACAAACATAAGATTCTTTGTAACTTTTATTTCATATCACCTGTCAAAAGTAATTTTTGTATCGGTGAGGGCCATGCATATCAACCTTGAAACTTCATTATTAACGAATTTACCTCCAAACATCATGAAGCCAAAAAAACTAAAAAGTTCAATACGATTTTTTGTGCCCACCTTGCTCTACCACAACACTTACTTAACCAATAATTCCATGAGAGCTCGTTCAACCCTGGTCTGGAAGAAGAATACCAAAATGACGACTGCGGTTCACTACGGTGGATTACGAAGCATTTTCTCTTTAATTGGCAAACATAAAAAAACAACTTGCCTTTTGTACATGGGAATCAAGCTTCTCACAAAGTCATTAAGAGGCAGTTTTACAACTACAACGAACCAAGCTGGGTAGGCTTCATATTATTCTACGTAGGTATGTACTTTCATTTTATTCTAAAGAGATCTGGAAAAGTGGAAATGTATAAAACCGTGCTTGTTTTTCTCCTGGATTATAAACCACTTAAAGCTCTGAACATTTTTGGTAAGTGGTAATAAAACTTCCAAGAAAATTGTATTACATCTTATGCCCGCCTGATCCGTCTTTTTACCTCACAATAAGTTCGTGCTCCGTTTTTTGCACATTCCCTCACGCTTAGGTGATTGAATGCCAATGCCACCTCTATAATCTTTGGTCAGTTATTCGCAGCCATAAGCAACCATAGCAACTTCCACATGAGATTCGCGCTTAAAAAAAGATCCACGATTCCATTCATCAAGCAGGCCAAGCTAATGAAAAAAAATACTGCGTGCTAAAATACCAAGCTTCATGCGGAACAGAAAACTAAATGCACGCATTCTACACGACACAAGATAACCCTATGATTAATATCTTTTCCATTATAAAATCATACGTTGTACAAGAATGGTAATAGTCAACGTTACTAAAACTATGTCATTCTTTAAATACCCAGAAAATACATTTCCTTCCACAACTACTTAGTAGTTCCATGGCAATTTTTCGACTCCTAAATAATCAATGCTTAATTGCTAACAATGTAAGCCTTCTCTTTCATGGAACTTTAATTTTTTTAAATGTGTCCTTTAAATATTACTCCAAGTCATTATTTTTTGCGCTGCTTTAAATATTTAGTAATTGATATCTGTTTTTCTAAAATCAGAGAAACATACCATAGTTGTTATAAGGTCCGTTGCCGTTGTCGTAAAAGTGACCTGTGTCCATCATCCCTCTATTATTAATTGGAGCAGGAGGAGTAAGAAATGGGAAATCATATCCTACAGCCGAAGCACCCATAAATTGAGAATATGACGACATTTTTTTACAGTTTCACACAGCCAACTGTTTTGCTGACTCAAGGAAAGAAAAGATTAAGCCTGGCCACAAAACCGCCGAGTACTTATATTTCGGGTTTTATGGAACCCCCAAGGTTTCCACTAAAAACTTAAATCACCGGGAAGTCAAATCACTTTCAATCAAACTTTTTACATGTTCTTGCCGCAACGTTCGATGGGTGGATCTCCTTCACATTTTTTTTCCTTGGAAGTCGTGCTATGTAAAATACAGCTCTGTTTAGTCAGTACAAGGCCTCCTTCCTTTAGTGGAGATGACTATAACTGCTGACCGAGTTCTTAAACCCAAAGCTTATTGGAAAGTCAAAAGAGTTTATCAGAGGAGGACAAATTTCCCAGAAGAAAATTACAAATGTGGTCCAGCCAGGCTGCGTGTAAGAACTTGTAAGTAAGTATTTATAGGGAATATGTACTTGAGGGAAGAAGATAACGAGATCCAGTTCAGCACTGAAGCACACACATAAAAACACTAAGGCAGTGGGTGCAGCGACAACACTAACGTGATAATCAGAGAAATAGATGAGTCTTTGACATTTCATATACTCCACACCACGACCACATTCACTCTTCAATAAAATAAATATTAAGAAAGCTACTCCCTATTTTACTAACATTTCCTTGCTCAATTTCCCTGCTTCTCCAGTTACAAATACCAAAATAGCGCAGAGCCGAGCATTCAGCACCTCATTCAGTCCCAATCCAGAATGAGGATGATAAGAAAAATATTGTCAAGCTCGAAACTGTTCTGAAGAGAGAAACTAACTTAAATAGTACTCGTTCGTATACTTCCACTATTACTTCTACTGTTACTAATGGCTAGAAATCAAACAACAATTCCCCTTTAACTAGATACAAATTAAGAGTATTTATTCCTGTTAACCTTTTCCTATAATCAGATTTCTATACGACTTCATTCATATGAAGTCGTGTAAAGTACACAAGTAGAGGAGTTTTAGCTTTCCTTTTCACTCAAGTTTCCTGATTGAGCAACATTCCACCCCATTCTCGTGGAAACAATGTTGAGAAACAGAATTTTTAGACGATTTTTTCGACTGTGTCTATAGTATCAAGTAGTTTTTTCCTCGCCACATTATTTCGTAAACTTCAAGTGGAAACACACCTTCCTCCACACCAATACTAAACGTACCTTCATTGAATAAAACTGGGATCCAGAATTCACAAACTTACTGTGTCGATCTAATTTGAACCAACAGATTTTCTTCACCTTGTCCGCATTATTGGGCTAAACAAACCAGACGGAGACACCTTTTAATTAACATCTTTGATCAATATGAAACCATTCAAAGCAGACCGTCCACATGTTCCTCACTGTCGCATCTCATCTAATCATTCGAAACAAAACACAGCACAAAGAAAAGTGCAGCAGCAATTACACTCGTCATAATATAATCAAACCCGCTCAGTAATATTATGGAGCAGTAAAATGCTTAAAGACAATGATTAATTATCTTGGAGAGAGTAGCAACTGCTTCCTTCTACAATAATATCTTAAGCCCGAAAGAACGTATCAAAAACAAGTCTTCCACATAAAGTGCATAGGCTGTTAGCAAACAGAATAACTGTCAAAACATCTTTATTTCTAATCTGTACAAACAAGATAGTATAAAACTCGTTTTATCCTCAAGAAATTACCAAAGTACTTAAGACATTTTTGCATCTAAAATCCCAAGCACTAGCACAAACGTCACAATTCTGCTCGAAAAAAATAAATAAGTTTGAAGGACAAAACTATTCAAAAGTTTTGCAGTCCACAGTCTTAAATATTTCCGTCTTAAGAACTGATTTTGATTTGTGAGGGGTGCGTAAAAAATATACATCCGAATGATTCTCTGCGAGTAGTCTCTAAATCAATTTCAACACTACCTCGAAAAATGCTGCAAGATGCAGTTTTTTGCCCTGTTGTTCTGATGAAACAAAAATTCCAATTCAAATTCCCTCGGCGAGTGAGACGAAATGCGTCTGGTGTTTCTTTAAAAATAACGCAAAGCGAAATGATAGAATGGAATGGAATATGCAATCAAAAGGCAGAGATGCTGATTGTCTTGCTTGGAAATTTTGAATTAAAAAGTATCGTTTCGTAAAGGTAGAATAATAATTCAGATTTTTTCTCCATATTACGCTTGGCCCATTTGTTTCTCCATCGTCCTTTCTTTCAAAACTATAATGCTTCTCTGCATTGGATTGAAAGAGTTTCGCAACCTCTTCCAGGTAACATGCATACATTAAGGCAGCCGGTAATCAAAAATTCAGTGAGTATACATTATACTAATTTTCTCCCTTTCACGGGAATTCATGACGATGCTGGGATTGTGTAAGCCCTTCCTCCAACAATGAATATCGTGTCCTACATCTATCATGTGAACAAAAAAATTTCTGAAGATTTGGAATCCAAAATGTCATGAATTTGAATTGAATGAAACAAAGAAGGTGCTGTGAATCAACAAACGTAACCATTTTGGGCGGCGGGCGACCAACCCTATTCAGATTGTTACTATTAATTAAAAGCCAATGTCTATGATTATGCATAATAATAAACGCATATATTGTATCATACCATCTTCGACGGATATATAAAGCAGATAAGCAACTCAACCTACTTGATTTTCCAACACTTTTCTTTTCGAATTAATATAAATCCAGAACGTACAGCTCAATATGTCTCTTTCGTTTAATCAGATACTTCAATGCATGATTAATTATTCATGAATTTAGTTGTTTTTCTTTGCCACCCTGCACAACTAAATACGTAAGTATACTTTGCTCATATGTCGTTCCGAATATGCGTTATAGGCGTCGGGTGACGAATATTACAACCGCGGAAAATCTATGAACATGGTATCTTTATGACTCGCCTTGGCGAAAGCCTTTGAAGATCATTTGATGATAATTTTCTGACGCATGGTTGCTGTAAACAATTTCATGATGCTCGTAAATGAGTAGCCGGGATCCAGAAGACATGATCAGGATCTATATAGCAACTGTGCGCACAAAATGTTTTTCCGTTTATAATTTAATTAATCTTTTAGCAGTCACAGCAACAGTGATTTATATTTCTGAAGGAAACTTTTGGGAGACAATTACTGCAAAAGAAAGAGATTCAATACAGATGAATGCATTATAATCACAGAACAAAGATAGCTATACATTGCGCAAACTACCTCCAGCAAATGAAATCCATGAAAGTGCAAACGTCACTTGCGGATGAAGTCCGAACAATATTTGCTGATTATTATTACTGCCACATTAAAAATTTCATGTTGTTTCTACAACATAGGAAATGAGCTATTACTATGTATGACTCCGTCAGAATAGCCTTTAGGTTTAAGAACTCAGGTCACAATAACTCCAGCAAAGGATGAAGCTTCCGGCTGTGTCAAGTTCCTTTTTCACACTTCACCTCTTCACCATAAGAAAAGCCGGTACAGAAGAAAACTATCCAAGCCGGCTTCACTCAAGCACTCTTCCAGTTCCTCAAAAAAACGTCTTCCCGTGGAAATTCCAGAGATCAACTGTGATTCTCTGAAGATAAATACATGTAGCAAACGAGATGCTGGGTGATACTGTAAACATAAGATGCGATCAAACTCACAATCTCGCCAAAGAGACACAAAGATATCCATGGTTCACTACTTCCACAATAGTTGTACATATTACATTTCCTCCATGTGAGCGATGTGATTTCGATCTCACCTAAAAGCAGCTTTCCCATTTGCGAGCAATAAATCTGGAAAATTTCCATGAATCTGCAAATGACAACTCCACATCTAAAAAAGAGTGCGAGTTTTGCAGTAGGGAGAGAGGAACATTGGAACAGCACTAACCAGAAACCACGTTCTATGTTGTGCTCTCTCTCTCTTGAAGGACACGGTAGTTCAGAGTGACGTTCGACCGTGACCCATGCCAAGTAAAGATTGACATGTGTGTACAATACTTTTTTTCATACTTTACTGCTTGCGCCTACGTACTTTTACGATGCTTAACTTAACAGTTCCCTAAAGGATGTCAACTGATCTCTCAAGCAGTTCGGTTCACCAAAGCGAAAACAAGATTTGGAAGGAAGAAAATTGAGGCAGTCACAATTTTACAAGCTACTGATAGGAAAACACATATATATGCACCATAAATAAGAATATCACACTGCTTTGCTTCCACCTACACGCACAAAAACTTAAGCAACATCTATACTTATACCCTTCATCCATCCAATTTTTAATGCATGTAATATGTAACAATGGAATTTCTCTGAAAAGTTTTCACTTTCATTATCCAAGCTCCAGCAGTCCTGCGCATTTCGTAACAAGGGGATCAAACGTAAGTATGTTTAAAACTTACTTCTAACAGTAGGAAGTGTACAATTTATTTTCACAGAATCCCTAGTTCCTTATTTTGCTCATTAGAAGAAAAATACAAAAACACGTCCAATGCTGAACTTACATTATAATCCTTTCTCATTCGTGAAGAAAAAACTAGAACAGTC
>JAHZNH010001985.1:0-18261 GCA_027744355.1 Tyrannoseira gladiata | reverse complement strand
ATCGCATCCAAACTCCGGGAGAATTTATCCCGGCAGCAGCAGCAGCACCACCATCATCATCATTTCAAGTTCCAGGGTCGTTGCCGGAAGGACATTTGATACGAAGAACAGGTCCATCAACAACATCAACTTTGCTGCCGGCGGCAACGCAGCAACAACAACAGAAGCCTCAGCTTCCAGCGGGTGTTCCCGTGAACCAATTTAAATTTGCTAAAGTTGTCGGTGCTGCGAGTGATAGATCGGAAATTATGTATGAGTCACGTAATCCAGACTTTTTTGTGGGGGCTAATCGAGCTCCAATTTTATCGCATCCGATCCGCTTCGACGGAATCCCAATGCATTCCATCGTGTATGCGACTACGGGATCCCCGATTCCTAGAGTTAATAATCATAACAACGGTCCAATCTCATATCTTCATGGAGACAAGCATTCACATCATCCGCCCCATCAGTTCCCAGACATGACGGGAGCCACCGCAGGTTCTCCCGTCGCTGCTCTAGTCCCCGGACCAAATCCACTTCTCCGCTTTTCAGAAAACCGACTTCGATCAGACGTCGGTTCGGAAAATATGAAATTCTTGGAAATGCCAGCAGGCCACAATGTTCACTTACTGCATCACGGGACCACTGACGTTGGTGGTGTTGGTGGCAACGGTGGCGAGTCCAGGATTTCGGCAGGATTGTCAGCAGCTCCGCAACTGTCAGCATGGACACAAGCCAGAAATTTGCCAAAGAGAGAGCAAAAGCATCCATATTTCCAGTTGCCATTTGCCCATCCCAAAAGTCGTGGCTTAGGCAGAGGAGTCAGGACCAACAAGGCTGGAAACGAGGACACTCCCACAATAACCACGACACAGGTGTGTTAACATACGCGGAAATATTAATGCATCATTTCCTTTCACCAGCCTGGAAAGTCATGAGAAAAAAAATTCCGCAGCTTTTTATGGTTACCATGCTCATATGCTGATGGTATTCGGCTTCCATCAAACTAAATCCATTCACATTTTCATCATTCCATTTTATGAGTTCCCAAAACCATTTGTAGCTTGGGTTTACGAGGAAATGCCTACATTATGCAAAATCCGTCGTAGCACTATTTCCTTGTAAAAAAATTTAGCGGGAGTTGAAATTGTATTTTCCATTCAAATGTAAAATCCCTACAGCAATTTATTCGCATAGTTAAATATGTACTTATTTAGGATGGAGGAACCCATCATTGACATTTCCATCATCTGCAGAAAATGCCTTATATTCCTTCTCACTTGTGGAAAAAAGATCTTGAGGGGGATGTTACCCCCATAATGATGATAGGATCTTCCTACTCACAGTTACAATCATAGAGAAATAGATACATACATATATGTATCCAGGACTTCGAAACATGCAGACGGACAGACATGTGTTGTATTATCTGACGACGATGATGATTGCAAAGATCGTTATTGAGTAAATGAAATTGACATGAAATCCTTGGAAAATCCCTCCAGAGATCTGAGGGGCTTGAAACTCATGGGACGGAACAAAGCATCCCGTCGACAACAGAAGCTGTTTCTGGAGAGACGAGCAGCGACTCAAGCAACCGCGACTCCGCTAAAGGGTTGTTACCGAGTGGGAGCAGTAGTAGGAGCAATGATTGCAGAAATAGTACAACCATGAACTCCACTTCTCTTTGCAATGATGTGCATCACCAAACCAATCCTCAGATATCATCATCATCATCATTACCTTCTTCATCATCACCAGTCCATGTTTCAACTCCCACTTCAAAAGAAGTCAAGGAAAGTGTCATCCTGATCTCCACCTCATCTCCAGCATCATCCTCCACGGTTCCACCGGAGAGCATCGTCACCCCACAAAATTACTCCGTTATTCAGGTAACACCAGAGATTCTTTTTCCTCATTACGATCCAAGTCTCTTCGTAAAAATGAGAATGTTTCCCAAACCCTCCACAACAACGAGAAGGTCATAGTGAGCAGAAATTGCATGGACAGCGTTCACTTCCAAACGAGTGAATAATTTCCCTTGTACCCACAAAGCGCTAATTGGACAACCATATCTACTTGTGCTCTTGCTCCCACGTCGCAGATTATAATGTAGTAAGAGAACCCTATAAAAATGTAATTTGCATTTTAGTCGACTTGCAAAACCATCCGAGTTCCCATCTAAATAACAATGAGGTTTTCAATATGCCCCTCACTACTACTTAAGTAATTGTACTTGGGAGAAGAGCTAAGACTGCTGTCTCCTGGAGTGCTTTTGTTTCGCCACTCGTTCCGTAATGCAGTGATGATGATGATGATGTATAAAATATCACGAGTCTTCTTCTTCTCCGTTCCGGGAGAAACCTTCGAGAGTTTCAACTTCATCAATGCAATGCAAAATTCCCCTCTCATTATCATCATCATCATCATCATTTCTCCTGCTTTGTAGAGCGTTTCACTTCCACGTATACGTTCTCCTTGTTGTTGTTTTCCTCAGCGCGCTCTTGTTTTTCACTCAGTGACTCCAGAGTAAAATTAGATTTAGTGGTCATCAAATTACGTTTCAGTAGTGGGTATCAAGCTCTACAAGTAATCTTTGCAAGCTTTCCTTTAAAAAACGAGTACAATGCTTACGAAATACTTACGTAGCCATCATCATCATCATCAACTTTGATGATGAGGATGCTTCCTTGCTAGCCTTTAGGTGAAATGACTAAAATGAGTATGGCGCCGTTATGTTGTATAGTTTAGTTATGTGCGAAAATCTGACTTTCTCGCTCCCTCTCTTCCTACGAGAATGCAAAACACCCTCGTAGATTAGAACGTGTTTTTATCCCTATAGGCATCATCTCTGAAATATGGTAGAGGTAAAAATTATGCAGCCCCGAGTGTGAGTGTTCTTCACTAATTACGCCAACCCACTCACTTCACGGATTGCAACTCAACTGATGTGGGAGACGTAAATAAAGTGAAATGTGCAAAATCCTTGAAGCCTTTCCCATCATTTTTAGTCTTATGAATTATGTATGTAGAAACTTCCTATTTAGTCTGTCCAAAATAATTAGTAGTAGATAATGTTGTGGTTAGTAGTTTTCAGTACTAAATACAAGCGGTAGCTCTAAGTACTTCTGGTGGGGCGTTCTGAAACTTACTGTGTATTTATACGGCAAAGAGATAACTCAGATTTGATGTTGGGTCTCAACTCTCTAATTTTGAATGACAACCAGTGTAACCTTTTTGTGTATTTGTAAGTACGTATCTACATTATTTCCGCGAATCGCTGTAATTTGGTTAGATGGTGAAAGTTTACCAAGCCATAAAATGGTTTTGGGTTTGTCATACATGATTTATGTAAAAGTAGTAGGGAAAGCAATGTAATGTCTTTAGTAAGTAGAAATAAGTTGATTTCCACCCAAACTAAGGCACTATTCTTCTTCTCATTCCTCTAATATCGTCGGAGCACTTTCCCCTCCGATAGATTCTCAGACTTTCTATGATAATTCAATAATACCGTTATTGTCAGAGTAAAAGGATGAGCGTTCCATATACTCGCTCGTTCCTAAACTCTCTCCATTTCGCCAGCAAGACAGGGTAGTATTAGTGAGTAATGCAATAATAAAAAGCGTTTGTTGTACTTCGAGCAAGAACATACATAATGCTTATGAATGGAACACTCACCCTGGATTTTTTTCAGTGAGTACGAAAAGGCAAGTAATGTTCCGTGCGGGATGAAGTCTACAGCCTAACCATTCTAATGCTTGAAAAAAATAAGATAGAAAAAAATTAGCAGGTTTTTTGCTGTTGAGCTTGCATTTTGCTTACTCACCAAGCCTTTTATCGCAAGTGCTCTTGAGCGATTCACAGGAATTTCGGGTGTACAAAAATGGGCAGAGCAAAAAGTACCACTCATTCAATTCACTACACAACCATATTCGCATATCAGCTTTCCACGCTAAGTAATCCCACCGCGTAAATAATCTTCGGAAGGTTTCCCTTCTGCCAATTTGTCCACTCTATTTATCAAAATGCTTGACATGGGCTCTTTCCTCCTAATCCGCCAACAAAACCTCCATGTCATCTTCATTTAGTTCTGACCCGTGCTTTCAACCAGTCATGCAGGGTACTATTTACTACCTACTTATCCATCTATGGTAGTTTTTTTTTCTCATTCTTTCACAAGACCCTTTCACGTCTTACTTTAAAAAAATCTACTTGGATATCTCACATCGCATCGCTTCTCCACCTATGGTTAATTATCTCCCAAAAAATTAGTGCATCTGGAGTGGTTGAACAATACAATAAAAAAATCCCTGGAAGCCAGAGCCAGGATCTTTTTTTCCTCTCTAATCTTCTCTTCCTCCCACTTTCTTCATGCATCCATCCACTCATGAAAAACTATGATCGCCCTATCGCTCGCTGAACTGTGGACTGGGAGCATCATTATCGCTTTCATTATTCCACGCTATCATAACCGCTACAGGGCCGATCCATGCTCGTTTTATTTTGCTTCCTTTCATTCATTTCCCATTATAGTGCAGTGAACTGTGGCAGCACGACTTGTATTTTTTTCTATCATCACCATCATCCTAATAAAATAATATTTCCATTGTGTAAAGTAACCCACTCACTACCCTTCAAATCCACATTTTCTCAAAGAAGAAAACTCTCGTTTTTGAAGGAAGTACTCCCACGATGCTTCTTCTTCACAGAGAAAAAAGGAAGGGGAAAATGGGCTCCACAAAGGAGGAAAAAGTAAAGCATTATTTTTTGTTCTTACTTGCTCGCCCATTGTTCCTCAAGAATGTTTTAAAGGTTTTTTTTCTCTCTGCGAAAGTGGTAGGTTCATAAACTTCCCCATTCGCAGGAGCAGAAAGGATGATCTCAAGTAGACTTCTTTTCTGCAGTAAATAGCATAAGCCCATAGGGACTTACTTTTTTTCTCTTTTATCAGGTTCATTTTCATCAGACAACAATGAAACAAAGCTGTAACAATGCAGCATGATATAGTCCCACCGGTATTGATTTTGAGAAGCGTGCTTTCTTGATCACATACTAGAGCCAGGAGTACTAGTAAGGTAGTAGTAGTAGTTGTTGTAGTAGCACCATTCACTTCCTTTTGTTTGGGAATCTATCTTATCATTGCCCGGAAAATTAAACTGTGAGTAGGAGAGCCTGCACACCCACCGTCCCATCACCATTTTACACGAGTCATTTTCTACCTCTCTCCTCCTCTCCCCATCATGACTTTCGCTTCCATATCCTAACGCAAAAAACAAATCACTCGAGGAAGAACTACTTCCACTTCGGACTGAATCAAGATCTATAGTATTTTCCATGCACAATCTTAAAAGTGGAGATCAAATCGGGTGTGGAAGGCAAATCGTGCATTTCTGCAGAGAGAAGTCGTTCTCATCTCCTATTTTTTGGGAGGCAGGAGCTAAACCATTTTCCACCAATTTCATCTCATTCTTCCTTACTTTTCCCCTAACTCTAACATTTTTCACCTCGTTGACTTGCTCATTGCATTTCCATGAAAAAAAGTTTCGCATTTCTTTTCGAGGGTGGGTGGTGGTGGGGATGGAAGCAAAAAACAAGCGACTCTTGGAAACAGCACTTGAACCATCCAATTTCAAAAAATGTTCATTGTACATACCCACGCAATTCCTCCCTTCCAAGCGAGAGCCATGAGTATCGCATACTATTGCACAGATAAGTAGATGTAGCAGTTCACTTGTTTCGTATTCCGGGAAATAGCACTACAGCACTGGCCAATTTAACGAAATAAAAGATATATTTTTGATAGCGCTTGTTTTCATCACAGCTCATTGTTACACAACAGAGCAAAACACCGGAGCTTCCTGGACTTTGTTTCTCAGACCCTTCCCCTCTTACCTCCGGTATTGGTAACAAAACTCCGTCATCCAATTTCTCTTCCACCACTTACGCTAATGACATTATTTTTTCCAGCGCAGTTTCTGCTGAGTAACAAATAATCCAAGTTTGTAAGCGGACCGAGAATGCTAAACCCTGTTAAAAACGCTCTGGCTCTGGCTTTTTTTGGTTCTGCTCATTAAAAGTGGTGTGGTTGTAAGATCACGAGGCAGACGCGAAAATTGGTTACGCTCACTCGTATCTCAAATTGCTTACATTCAAGTTCTACTAGTGTGATGATGACTTTTGCTCATGAACGTGTGTATTTTCTGCATCACAATACCTGCAAACACAACTCTTTATTTTAGCTGATGGTGCAGATAATCTTTGCAAAATTTTTTTTTCTCTCGAAAATCAAACGCTTTGTGCTTTCTTTCTGTCCTTTTCTTTTTGGCTTCAATTGACGAGATTTGCTTAGATGCCTAATCATTGCTCACCCCAGAAATGCTTCTTTATAGTTGAGTTTGTAAGCCTGCTATGATGTGAATAGAAATTCTGCGGCTTCTGAAAGTATCGCATAGTGCAAAGGCGAGAAGTACATCATGAGTCTTCATAGGATGATCATGATTACGATACCCTATCATAGAGATACATTCTTTTGCTATCAAGTTTCAAAAAGAGAGTCCCTTTTTGGATGTTAAGCGTACTCATTGTCATCCTCATTTGATGGTCTTTATGAGAATGGTGATGCTGCCGGAAAGTGGCTCTTATTACTGAAGATTTCGAGCAAAAAATGAATCGTTTGTCGTCATCATATTAGAAAAAACGAGGAGTGCTCATCCAACCTGAAGAAAGTCGTGCATCGTCCATTGCCCAGTCGTATGATGGTAGTAGTGGCATTACAAGCACCTCACCACCATCATCATCCCGTCCTCCGCTCTACCTCCAAGTCCAGATTCTCGCCGACGAAAGTAATGCGAGTAAGAGAATAACTAGTGACCTGCTCGACAACACAACCAATAATAATAACGGTGATGATTATGACCAACGTCGTCGTCGTGATGGTGGCAATGATGAAAAGACTCGGAGGAAGAGAAGAAAGCCCACAAAGCTGATGATCTGGGGGATTCCTAACGGTATGAGGAATGATACAACTGCCACTTCTGCTTCAACGAGTAGCTCCTTACTCTCCACATCTCCTTCCCCGATAACCAACTCAGCGGAAGGCATCAAGACCATCTCAACTTTTCCACCAACTCACAAAAAGGCAAACTCATCAAAACAACCGGTTTACGAAACTTTCAGCCCCGTGTTCCGGCCCTCTCCTCTAGACATTGATGGATTTAATGTTTCCTTGAACTTTGCAACTACCCCGGGTTCTCATTATGGGAAACCGCGTCAATCTCAGGTTTGATCATATTTTGTCTCGTTTTTATTTATTTTACCACGGGGAAAAATCTCCTTCATTAATCGTCGTACTTCATGCCCCGTGGAGATAAAATGGTGCTTTGATCGCTCACTTAAGCAACCTACTTATGCAATCCCACATGTACATACTGGTCTTTCTTCTCATCATTTTCCCCTTCCTACCACTTGTCCTGGCCTTGCCAATTGCCTTATCTTCTTCTGCTATTATCTTTTGCTTTACTGCCACTTTCTCCTTGCATTATCTTCCTGTGAACACTTGCGCTGTAAAACATAATATCCCTACCGCCTTCAGAACGGATGTCGACTATTGCCAGTGGTTTGTATGTACATATGTACGTATATATGTATTTTTTTACCAAAAAATGATCGAATCAATCCAGGGATCCGGTCGAAACTTAGTGATAGACGAGATGCATCACTTTTCAAGCGGACAAAGTAAACCGAGCAGTACCATTAATAGCGTCTCTCCATCATCAACTCCATCCACTTCAGAGCAGCTCACTTCAGGAAAGCGGAATCTTCAGCATCCTCAATTGTTGGTGCACACCGGTAATGCACAGATTCTATCAGTTCTGCTCGAACATAAGTAACATGCTGGTAAATGTAGCGGTATCACGCAGCAGTATTCACTACAAAATGTGAAGTCTAGCCTATTCGTAAATAAGTAGTACTAGTGCTGTAGTCACCTTTTGTAGACCCCTTTATAGGGGGAGTACATGTTCCACCTATTTTTATCCGAGGATGAAATAAGTGCCCCTTAAGTAGACTTAGAGGCTTACCAAAAATAAGTTCGTGGTTGTGAACTTACCCCTTCTGCATTTAAATGATATTTGGTTCGTGGAATGCATGAATGTTTTATTATAGTTTTTGAAAGTAACCTTGATTTAGTACTTGTGTAGTCGCAGTGGATGAGTTGTATTGAATTTGATGTTAGCATCTATATGGTATTACTCGTTCGGCTATGTGATGCCATTAGCATTGTTATAGTAGAGTTATTGCATTATCATTGCTCGGAAGAAATGGTGGAGTACTGAAAGAGACATATAATAATAAAAAATAGGAGGATCAGCCCAACTTATTTCGAGGCATCAGCGAGGGAAAAAAGCTCTTCATTTGTCACCATCCCCAGGAAAAACGCCAATGACTACTGCCGCAGGTGGGAGTGGTGGCGGTGAATCCAACAGTAAACACATTTTCCCCCATTCGCTCACTAATGAAAGAATCCCGAGTGGGCTTCAAACACACTTTCCTTTTCATGAGGCAATAAAATTTTTCGGCTCACATAGACACCGAAATCTAAAACCCTATCAAAATCCTCACATCCCGCCGAACTATATGCTGAAGCATTCTCCTGTCTCGCAGCCATTACTCTTAGAACAACAACAACGACGACATCCTTTACTTCCTCCAATTCATTTTCCAATATCCCCGTTGCCTCATAAACGATTTCCGGCCCTTTCCTCCTACCTGACGCCTCCACCTACGACGATGGCGAGTAATGGACCAAGTAATTTGCAGAGTCATGGTCGTTCCTCCACATCCACTGCGCTACCATCAACAACCGCGCTCTACACCCATCAGTATCATTATCAGCAGCAATACAACCGACGACGCCGTCCTCACCACACACATCATCCCTTACAGTTCATCCACGGAGGGAATAAAAATCCTGGAATGTCACCCAGAAATGATTTATTGACTTCACGATCCTCTTCTCCACCCGTAATTAATATGGTTTCGACGCCAAATGCATCACCGGCAGAAGAAGTCACGACATCCGCGTCAACGTCCACGAGTCCTTTATCAACGACTTCTAATCAGGAAGAGAGTGACATGCTCATGTCCCCTGCACAACTCCATTTATTTGAGGAGAAACAAGATGATAATGAGGAGGAGGATGGTGATGAAGAGGACAGCTCCCTCAACCACTATCATCTAATTCCCACGTCTGGTGGTGGAAGCAGCAGCTGGGAAAACTTGTCACCTACGTCAGGAGGTAAGTAATTATGCTAACGAAATTATTTTTAAGGTCCAATAATAAACGCCACGGATACTATAAACACTCCATGTCGGCCACCGCTCATCATTGGTCAGTTTGCAGATTCCACAGCTTTTTCTCAGAATAAAACTTGTAGCTAAAACTTCGCATTCATACTTTATTATCTGGATGATTAGTGGGCTTTGAGAATAATTTCCGGTCAAAACCGACCATTGGAAGTGTAAAATGTATTATGTGCTTTAGTACCCAAACGTGCATACTTCTTTGTCAGCCACCAAGCGTAGGAGGATGTATTTCGTCAAGTCAAAACGTATTTCGACTATACTTTGTGGTACTACCTACGGTAGACGTTACCCATGGGGGCCCCTCCTAGGCTTGACACGGCCTAGGATTCACTGGAACCTTATGCTGAGACGCTGCCAGTTACTCTCTCAAATGGGATGTTTACAATGAGCAATGTTTGCAAGTGTAACTAGCCAGGAGCGATTGGCATTGGGCTTTAAATAACAATTTTGCATTCGAAAATTCCGTGTGGCAGTAGATTTTTAAGTATTTTCTTAGTGCTTTCTCTAGAGCGTTAATAATCTACAATTCGCCTTCAATTAGATTTACGGATTGACTTTAGTGGAACGTTACGTCGTCGATGCACATGTTGTGCTCTAACGTTTATGGTTTCTACGGTTGCGGTAATTCTTGGGGTAGTTGACTATTAACTGTAAATTGTGGTTTGTTATTAATTAAATGAGATTTTGATTTAGCGTCGTTTCTAGTGACGCCGCACTAATGGAGATTGAAAGTGTAATTATTTTGCTTTCGGAAAACAACTCATGCGTTAAAAATGCTTGCTAAGTATCCTGTCTGCCTCACTTATCATTTTCCGGCTGTATTAAAAAAAACTTTGGCAAGGTTTTCGCTGGCATCATTTGCAAAATGCGACTTTCCCCTTCTTTCCCCACACTTGGGCTTTTAGACGGGTGGATGGAAACGAGATGGAGTGTTTCTGCTTCCCACACACATTTTTGTTTCATCTGAGATTGAAAGGGGCAGAGCAGATGAACAAGTAATTTTCTTGATGACTTGTTCGCGTTTCCCTTTTTCATTTACAGAGTCAATCTTGGAAAAAAGAAGGACACCACCGCAAAGAGGATTTGCATCAATGGAGGAAGAGACGGAACTACAAGAAGGAGCAGAAGGAGACTCTTCTTCTTCTTCATCATCATCATCACCATCATCGCAAGAAAATCTAATAAAAGCGGGGAAATCACGAAGTAGAAACGCAAATGTCAATGTTAGAACATCCACATCTCCTAATTCAGACGGGGCGGGCAAAGAAAGAGTGAATAATACGGGCGGATGGAAAAGGGTAAATTAACTGGAAGGAAGGGAGAGAGAGAAAAAAAACTATACCTTTTAGCTTATCTTTTCTCCACCGAAAATTGAGGAAATGAGTTTGAATTATCTTAAATGCTCCGTCGTAGAATCTCCCCTTCGCTTTATTGCGGAATTACGAGAGTAATAATAAGGATGCTGATATTAGTTCCATCAGTCACTGATAAAAAAATGACATTAATTTGGTCGGTGGCTACAAGTAAGGATCTTCGCGTCACTCGATTGTGTATGTTACCACTACTCCTTCTGCGCTCTGGAGGAGGTCCGTTGGGCTGTTTAGACTTCTAGTAATTTTGGCAAAAAGGCAAGCATCCATCAGCAACGGGAGAGTTAATGTAATGCATGATTTATCTAGGTCTACCGTAGTCCATAGCATTTTTTTTCATAGGATTGGGCTGGCGATAGACCAAAAAATGGGTGGGTGAAGTGAGAAAAGGAAGTAGGAGAAGTACGACGATGAACACATGTATCACATCAGACTTTTAATAGGTATCGACGTTTCCGATTTTTTTTCGGGAAAATTATATTGTAGTAACCAACACCATGCAACGGAAGAATTCAGGTCATCCCTCCTCGGCAGAATAAACAATCATAATGATGATGATGATGGTGATAGTGATGGTAGACTGGCGGAATGACTGATGAAAAATTCAGTGGCTGACGAAACCTATCAACAGCAAACAAATGCAAAAAAGGAAGAGAGAGAGAGAAAGAGAAATCGCTCAAAAATTGATCACACATGTAGGTACACACTCATACACATTTTCTTTCCGCCGCATGTGGTAATAGCACTTCACTCCACATAACACCACACACTCTCCATAATCTGTCTCGAGATACATACATTTGACTTTGCTCACTCACAAGTCAGTCAGTATCGACGGATAGAGAGATAGATGGATAGATAAAACGGGTTAAACTGAATGTACCGTGTGTCTATATTTGGGGGAAAAAGAAGAATCGATATTCACTCACTACTTTATAAGATCATGCTTGCAGTCACCTACTTACCTCCGATAAATAGTTGATTGTGTGTGCATCTCGGCAATTTCTCTGGGGTGTTTTACGAAACATATACCTTGCTTACTTACATTTTAAAAATGCCATGTTTAGATTAAGAACACCAACAAACTGTGCAGGGAGAAGTGGTCGGTCGGATGGATCTCAGAAATATAAATATTCTTTACCGTTTGAATGGAAACCACCAAACCATTTCTTCGTTGTTCGCGGGAGAAAATAGGACCAACGCCAGCACTTTATCAATAATTCATACCTTCTAGCTGGTGGTCTTGCCACTCAACAATGGTTTTGACTGATAGATCGCCCACTTAGATCCCATATCCCGGGCGTTGCGCGCTTTTCTCACTCCTCGAACTGGAAAATGAGCAGCTATGTTCCTAGCATAGAATTTGTAGGGCAATGTTGAAAGTAAGCAATGGTGCGAGACTGGAGAAATTATTTTGGGATTGATTGATTCGTGATTCGATTGGTAAGATTTGAACCAAAGGTTAGTTAATTTGACAGAGATTGCAATGGCTGGTCAAGCAATTCCTTCGAAATGAATTTCGCACAATCACAAAGACCCCGAGTTGTTTACTGTTCTGTATAATAGCTTTATTTGTTTTAGATCAATGGTGAAATTATACTAGTGCTGGAAAGCTGTTCTTGGCGAAATATTTGTAGTAATTCTCCAATTCTCATTTAATCCTCAGAATACTGGGAGGAAGGACTCCATCAAAAAGTCTGGGGATGAGGATGACTCTAACGAGAAGCTAGATTCCACCGTGAAGCACGACCATAAAGGTGACGGGGAAGAGGAGGGTAGTTCGCCAGATCCACTGTCCCTGACACTTCTCACAGATATTTGGCAACGTATAAATCAAGATAATGATTCAAAGTCGACTTCGTCCGCCCAGAGACCATCGGCGAAAGCAACATTCGCCCTCCCACCACCACCACCATCACTGCATTCAACATCATCTCAGTCTATTTCACAGCAGTTGGCAACTTCCCCACTAAAGTCCAGACGACAGGTTTTCCATCGCGAGGGCCTAAACAATCCCTACAGAGGAATTCATGGTAATCGACAAATCCCACCACGAATGTTGCGATCACCCAGTCCAGCGTTTCGTCCACTACCCCCAGCACACCTCCTTCCAGGTAGACGTCAACCATCTCTCATTCCGTCCCATCATCACCGGAGGTTTGGCCAGAGAACGGCATGAGGTTGGACTGGAGAAAAGAACTCACTCCCGGATACCAGTTAATCAATATGCAATATACAAGAGTAAGCACATTATTATCTATCACATTGGTTTCTTCGATTCCAAATATCCCGTAAAAGCTTCCCCGTAACCATTTTTACATTCATGTGATTCCGCAACCACTCATAGATTAGACGTTGCAGCGTTCCGCTCGTTTATCATTCGCTATTGTGGGCTCTCCCACATCTTCTTGCCGTCTTTTCTTCCTTTTCCTGTTTATCCAAACACAATAATGTAGTTTTCGGTCGAATCATGCAACATTCATGAGATGAATATCTTGTCTTCAAGTGCAAAATCGCTCTAGCTCTCTACACCCACCTAAATGTACTTCTTCCAACCCAAACCTTAAGATCAGGCTGATACATCACGCCATTTCTCTCTTTGTTTCTCTTTCCAAATTCAAACTTGAACAATGGATGAAAATCGATAACGGGGGAACATTGAAGTGAACCTTAATGCTGAAGGGAGATCCCCACCCCCAAAAAATATTTTCATATGGTATGATACAACAACAAGGGATGTGGAAAGCAAGCATTCATTGTGTGCTTCCTAGTGATTCTCATGCCCGGAAGAAACAACAATAGTTTTTGTGGGTTCTGAAGAAAGCACTGGGAGAAACCATAAATGAAATATGGCCGCCAATTCCATTCCACTAAACTAGAGCATACTTTTGTAAGGAAGAGCCTCTCCACTATATGCTTTGACGATTTATTTAACTGGAGAGATGAGCTTTCACAAAAATCCATGGTCATATCATGCTCCCAGTCACTATAGCAGTTTTAATGAAGCACAAAAGATGGAAAACTTTTTCTGGGGAGCTGCAGTTCGCACAAAGCAGCTGTCACCCGCACAAGGGCTTCTAACTTTCCTCTAGTAAGCTTTCTCCGTACTTACATCAGTATAAAATTCATATAGATATGTACTTGCAAGTTTTTTCCGCAATAAACATCAATGATATGAATTTCCTGGTTGCAGGCCATAAAAGGAGTAAAACAGATAAAAAAGGCTCGTTGCCTGTGATCCCACCTAAACATGAGGTTTCCCCCTTTGAACTACAAGGATTAGTGTGGGTCATGCGGTAAACTTTATTTTTTTCGTGCGTCCGTAGTTTCAAATAAAAACTGTAATTTTATGAGCATCTTTGGATGCGATGGCAGTAAAAAAACTTCCCTGGGAAAGTGAAGATCTAGGTGAAAAATTATTATTATGTAATGTGAAGCGTAAAGTTATGTTATGACCCCACATACATAAAGAAATCACTGGGTCGGTGGATGGGAAGAGCATTTGACTCTGTTACAATTATCCTCGTGTAACTAACCCCAGGAAATGCGCCGGATCTGGAACTGTATGACACTACTGGGAAGGATTTTTCAGTGCAAGACCTGCTGCTGCTCCAACAGCAAAAGAGAAGAAAAGGAAGCGGACGTGGACATGGCATCTATTCAACCTCACTTCCTTCAGGAAACGGCATGCTCATGTAATGATTCTCTTTTCCATCCATCCATTCAGTGAAGCATGTCGTTTCCCACAATTGTAGTTAAAAATAATGAAGATGTGCAGGTCTCCAAGCATTCTTTCGAATCAATCCGGAACGGCCATAATTCAGCGGCGAGTTTAATCATAAAATTGCGCAAAGAAGTTCGATTCAGAGAAAAGGGAACAGAACAGAATCGGAACGCGCGCTACTATTGGAGCAGTCGGTAATTTAATATGTAGCTACAAAGACTGCAAAACTGTCTGCCAAGAAGAAGTTTCATGATTGCATGTTCAACGCCTCTCTCTCTCGCGCTGAATTTTCTCCAAGGGAAAATGCAATTGGTAATGGGGAGCATCACGAATCGCACAAGAGTCCCTGAACGGATGCCACTTTCTCCAGTGTGTAGGCAGTGGGAGGCATAAACCCACACCTATCCATTCCAAAATTTATGAGTGTGTTGTGCACCAGGGTAGTATATTTTGGTGAAATACAATTATGGTGTCGAGTCTCTTATAAATTAGCAATTTTTCACACATTCTTCACGGCACACACACACCTTCGCGTTCTTTCTTAATGGCGAGCATGTCTCTGTCGAGACGGGAGGACTCGTGAGTTCGGAGAAAAAAAGTGGCAAGTTAAACTTTAATTTTCTTGCTTCACTCCACCATGTCCCTATATAACTTGGTTGATGTTTTTCATGAAAGTAAGTACTCCCCGCAAATGCATGACGTTCATTTAGAATGGACAGACTATCTAGATCAGCCAAAAATATACATATCCGAATCGTATCGTGACCATGACCTACTTACTTTTTTCGCAGACAAACTTCGATTACTGCGCTCAAAACAGATCATAACTCATTAGCGACTGAACTCCATCAACTCTGAAACTTTCTCTGAGATGTTGATTTTCCAATGAACTATGTAAGTATTCCACGGCATCAATCAATTTCAGATTGATGGTTCATTCATTCTATTTTAGTTAAAGTAGTGCGAATGATGTAGCATGAAAAAAAATGTTGAGCACACTTCAAGCTTAAATGAAGGGATTACGATGTCTTGTGTCTTCATATTAAGTATATGATAAGTTCAGTGCTGAATTCCTCCTCGACTGTAATTACTCACCATCAAAGCGCATTCCTCATTTCGATGTATCCGTCCATTAGTGAGTGTAACTTCTTAATAGAATTTTATCAACTTTCTTGATCCCTGTTACGTACACCACACACTTCCAAAGAAAACAATAATTCTTATCTCCGCGTTAAGTCTGCCATATGTAAGTAGTACGAGCACACTGTAGCCACATGAAGTGAAAGTACCACTCGAAAAGTATCAGTAAGAGTAGGGACATGTTTGAAACATAAGTTTTTCTCCTGACTTTTTCTCTTAACATCGCTTTTTCAATTTCCTCTTCACACCGGAAAACTTTCTCTTTATTTTTTCGCTTCATCAAAAAACTTTTCACCCTAGTCGCTATCCTAAGTATATATCCTTTAAATTTCCCTTATGTTCCCTTGCACTACGAGTTCTTCCGCTCCCACTTCTTTTTTTCACGAGTCAGGCGCAAAGTTAAAAATGTATTTTAGATTGAAATTGAAGTTTAGATTCTCATGCCAAAGAATTCTAACACTTTAAAATGTTTTGGAAGGAGAACAAAGAAGAAAAGTAAATAAAAGTTTGCCTTCTCTACCCCACAGTATTTTCTCTCTTCCCTCCGAACAAAAAAAATAGCAGTTTCAAACGGTGACTGTAGTGGGAGCCCTCAAGAATACGAGTGGACCAGATGAAGATCCTATCCTGAATGAATACCGTGGAGGGAGGCATCCAATAGTATTAATGCAATTACAGTACTAATTTAGCTTGAGCCTGGGCAAAGTGATTGCCAGCGAGATAATACTTAGGATTAAGTAGGATATGTCAATTTAAAGTTTCCTGATGGGCGACAGCAAATCGGTTTGGATGTGATATAACCAAATTCTTGTACTGCTGGTCGTGTTAAATTTCAAAGTTTAGCCGTCAAGTATGTACTTTTCAGTAGCTAACTGATGAACTTGTAAGGTTCCATTTTTTACTCACGGATACACTTACAATAGAAAGATACGTACTTACTCCTTTGTTCCACCTTTCAAAACAGTTTTGGATTTGTTACGCTCCGCAGAGTTACTTTCACTTGGTCCGACTTCAAAGTACAAGGAAAAGTGAGGAACACAAAGTAAGCTTTTTGAAAGGTGTTTTGTAGTATCTAGTATTCATTCAACCATATTAAACTTGTAGAGATGGTATATTATTTGGGGGTAAAATACTTGATGTCGTTGATGATAACTTTTATTTAAAACAATTTCTACTTTAATATTTTTGTAAAGTGATTTTGGTGATGTGAATACAAAAATAAACGAGATATTTTGATAAAGTAACATTTCAGGTGCTCTAGATACAGACCGCACAGCTTTCTAGTAACAGAATCAGAGAGCTGCATATGCTTTTCAAAATATTATTCCTCAATCCATCCAGATTCAAAACAAATCAGAATATGTGGTACGTGAAAAAAACTTAGAGATTCTACAGCCATCGATACCATCTTCCCATTTCTTCAAATATATATATTCAAACCTTCTCCACAATTCTGATACAGCTAGTAATGTTACCCTATACTGCTCATTGCAGCGCTTCAGTATAGATTTTTTAAAACTATTTTTACCGTTTCAGCAATAAATTAATGCTCTCCGACAAAAATCAGAGAAAAATCCCTACAAATTTTTGCATGGCTTCAGTTGCAATCAAGTTACGCTTGGGAAGAAGGAAATTTGAATGGCGTATTTTACCAATCACCGACATATTTCGCAACATTTATATTGAAAAAGTATTTTGATGAATAAATAGTCGCAGAACATTGAATTTTCCTACCAAATTCATTTTCAAGCTTTTTCACTGCCTTTCTATGAAGAAGTAAACAATGTTTCAATAAAACTCCCCATGCTTTGACTTTTCAACAGCTTTTATTTCCTTGTTGTGCCATTCTACAAGGAAAATTTGGACTTGGGTTAGGTTTGCGTATTTTATGGAGATTTTTACACCCAGTTTTGTACTCCTCCACTAGTTTTCCATGTATTGCGTCATGCTGAATTCGATTTCAACAACTTGTCACATCCACACATTACGCTATTCAGGAGCAGAAGCAAACGTGAATTAAATACTGTTTGAAGGTGGTTTCGAGTTTTCTATTTTTGTTTTTCCTGTGAGCGACAACAAGAAAATTGCACATAACAAGAAAATTACCCGTAAATGTGGGCGGAGGCTCCACTCGCCCTTTTTTCTGTCCATTATCTCAAGCCTGAACTGAACGAAAATATCCAACAAAGGATAACACGAAGTAAAGTGTAGCCAAACGTAAAAGCTGTTTACCTACACTAATTCCAGTCGTCATAAGCCCACACATACAAATTTTTTCACTGCTGGCTGATTTCAATTGATCTCCAAACTAGATAAAGGTATTTTCCAATGTTGTTTTTTTGGTTGAGATTTTACAGGTGATATTTAAATAGTAGCACGCTATTTTCCCAGATGTCGGTTATTTCGAAGCTGACGTAGGCAGCATACTATTGAGATCGATGAGTCTGTCCGTCTGTGCAAACATAGGTTCCTTGGGGCCCCGGACAGAACCCTAGTTCTTTTCAGCATTTTTGGTCAACGATGTGGGGCAGGGGAAGTGAATAACGGTTTCCGTTAAATGACACCATATACCTTGTGATACATCATTTGGAAGCCCTTGGAAAACTATGAATAACCTAACTAATTAAGACTTTGGGAAATGTACCCCCGGGGGTCAGAGGTCAATAAAGCATTTACTCCGGA
>JAHZNH010001984.1:0-31569 GCA_027744355.1 Tyrannoseira gladiata | reverse complement strand
CAAAAGAAGGAGGAATGGTGGCTCCATTACATCATTAAAGATGGAAAATGGATACCAGGAGAAAGCTGGATGTAAATATGAGGGCTTACGCAAATTCGTGGGAGTTGGGAAAGGATCGCATCAAAAGCAGGGATCCATACTTAACAAGTACTACTAAATACTAAATACACTTGATTTTTTTTGCCTTGAAGCGAAAAGCAAGAACACAGATAATTTGTTGAACTGATGATGACATATGATGGCGTAAGTCAATGATTTTCCACAGACAACATTAAACAGTTACAAAGAGATGCACACTGGGGCGTAGCTGGGGCTGGGGTGACACACAAAGTCACAAATCAGAAGAGGATGAGGGAAGAAGATGATGATGGTATTGTATTTAAATGGTGATGAAACAGGCTCGCTCCGTTCTGTCATCGGCCTTCATCATCATCATCATCTGACGCGACCACCACCACCATTTGAAAATCAAAATTTGAATTTCCCTCCACGAAACCAAAACACATTTTTGAAAGGAAAGGAATAGACTCAAATGGTTTAGATGGGGAGTTTGAGTTTTCGGCGCGGAATTTGAATTCATTTCTCTGTCACATTGTGTCAATGTCAGATTCAGGATTAGGGAAGATCAGGATTATCCCATACGTATTTATTCATTCAGCCGCAGATAAATATAGGCTTAGTTTGGGTTTTGGTGGATGAGTTGAGGAATGTGAGTGGGAGTGATTAGTTATGCTCCAAATGTAAAGTAAGTAACAATGTTTCGATGTGTTTTTTGTTTGTGATGTGGAAATAGAGACACCTCTGCATATCGGAATGTAGATGCGGGAAAAATGCAGGAATGCGTTGCTCATTCTGTGGAATGAATACGTAGTTTCCATAATTAATTACAATTAATCATTGTCACTTAAAGGGGGTTTTGGGGCTGACAGCTGTCATCAACCGAAACATGCAATGCATGCATACCTCACCAGACCAGTCAGTCGAACTATTCAGAAGCTTTCGGAGGGGAAACTTATGACTACATGTTAATTTTTTAGATCCCTTCCGCACTCTTCGGATTGGGCCTAGATTCAGACTTAAGTGAGCGGAAAGTTTGGTGAAAAAAAAATTCGAGTTTTTTTAATAGGCAGGCCACGCCAGAATGCCAGGAAGTGAAGTTTTTGCATTTTTTTTGTAACAAAAAAAACTTTCCTAATCATTCATTCATCCATCCATCCCCGCTGGATTCTTGCATGGGTGAAGGGAAAGTTTTCACCGCATAAGTAACTTATTTTTTTCGTTCATTTCCGAGATAACAAAAGTCTGTTTCCCGATAATTGGCAGGAGTGGAGCAGAAACCCCCATGTAGGGGAAGGGGTGCTGTCAATGTGGCCCTATTAAAAAACTTTTTGAGTTTTTTTTCCACAAGAGTTTGCAAGCGCGGTGGTAGCCTGGATGAAGGTGGTGGGTGGTGGCTGTGGTTTCCATCCATGATCCATATCCCACATCCCACCTTCAAAAAACGTCCACGAGGGGATGATCAGCGAGTTTGGGATGCCTACGTGAATAAAAAAGTTTACCGTTTCCCAGGCTCCTCTTTTTTTGTGGGCCACATAAAACTCGAGGAAATTGAGGATTTCGAGGAGTACTCTTGGAGGAGGAGAGCTATAGCTATTCTTATGCTTTGGCAGACGCCTCTCACTTCCACCACGCTACTTGACTTCGACTTTCTTCTCTTGGCTAGTGTCAGAAACCATAAAAGAGGAACTCACGTTACTTGGGAGATATGACAGGAATAGCATCGCATCAGAGCCTCCATATCATATCATACCCATCCACCTGAGGTGGAATGGATGGAGTGGAGTGGAGAGGTAGGCGTGAAGCTGAGACTTCCACCCATCCCGTGTATTCTTCTCTTTTCCCCACCAAACACGTCACATCACATCCCATCACAGATATCAAGTTGATGCGTTCTTTCCTTCGGATTCGGATGGAGTAGGTATGGTTAAGTGGCTCCAACCGGAAAAAATAATGTGTAGCGCGAGTGGGTGAGTGAGTGAGTCTGAGTGTTTATTTGTGCATACACAACCACCGTTTTCTTTTAATCTCCATAATTCGCCGAGTGTCGAAAGAGGAGCGACGGGAAGAGGACGTGATGACAGTTATTAAGAAATGTTTAGAATTGGCTGGGTTGAAGGACTGAAAAAACTGTCTCAGCTTGGTTTACACATCACATCACTACTCCTCATTTCCATTCCAAGCCAGGCCGGAGCTAAGAAAAAAAACTTGGGGAATAATAAATTCTTCTAGGGACTGAAAGACTCGTCACATCTCAATTCATCTCCCCCGTCTTGTGGGTTGGATTTTTGGGGAAGGGTAAAAGTGGAAAGTGAAAAATGAAATTTCATTTATGGATGGATATTAAAACTTGCCCAAGATGCCAAGATTACGGTGGAAGGAGTGGGAGCGAGTTGCGGGAAAAAATAATAATCATCATCATCACCATCATGCCCTGCTATTCCTGTCTTGACTGCTTCTCTTCCCTTTTCAAACTTAATCTGGAGGAATATGGGCTACGAGAATGAAGGGGGATCACTCTGGAGGGAAAATCAGTGCGGTGGAGGAAGCTTTTACACTTGTCAGTAACAATTACATTTAATGAAATAACGGAGGAGGAGGAAGAATGGAGGAGAGGGGTCCACGATCCCAGCTCCGCTCCACTCCACATATTTATGTAAAGGGACCTCGGGGAGGTGGATACATTGAGCTGAGCATTCGTTAACGGGGAGAGTGAGTGAGTGGGGAACTAACCCTAACCCAGAAAGGAAACTTTGAAGGGAGGCACACAGATGTTGCATGAGAAATGAGTGGGATGATGATGATGATGGTGATGGTGGCGGTGATTATTATATTCGAGCGAAATGAGCTGGTTTCTCTTTTATCAGAGGGAATTTGCAATTTGTAAGTAGTACTACAGTGCTCCCGCATAAAAAACTAGAGAGGGGGGTTTTTTGTTCCAGGCCGTAGCCTAACAACATCAGGGGAAGAGCAAGGCCAGAAAAGAGCAATAACCAGAATAATGCTATTATGCCGGAGCGTATCTTTTGTGAGTCCGCGCATTACTTTTTTATTGTTTTTTTTGTGTCAGTCAGTCAGCCAGATAGTCGGGATTGGGATGGGATGGATGGATAGGATATGAATCCAACAACTCAGACTTAGACTCCCCTTCTTTCTGGGGGAGCTTCCAATAAACTTGTTTGCCAAGAAAAAAATGTCGGCACCCACCCGGAGAGGAAGATTCAATCTGGGGTTCGCACTGGGGAAGTGGAAAAAGGGTAGTCAACTCGAGTGAGTGAGTGAGCGAGTGCAATAGAAAATGAAACGATGACGATGATGCCATGGTACTGTATTGGTAATGGCCTGGCTGGATCGCGATAGATATATATTTTTTCCTTCCTAGGAGCTTTTGAAAGGCTACATGGTGTGATGTGATGTGATGTGGGGAGATATAAAAAAAGGTAGCTCAAGGCCAGGGGGATATTAGATGACAATGGGGAGAAGATAGGAAGAGGTTCCGTTTGAAGGAGAAGAAGAAGAGGCTCTACGATATCGGAGGAGTGGAGTGAGGTGTTTACATAGACACGCATTGAAAGAGTGTTATGTTATGTTGGCTCGTTGGCTGCCAGGAATCCTAGTTTAGTGGAGTTTGGGTTAGTGGAGCTCCTTTTTCTTGGTCGGATGGCTTTGCCTTAGTTTGGGAGAAAGCGGGGGAAAAAGAATGAAGGGGAAGTAGTAAAGACTACAGTGTACACAGCAATTTGCCCTGTTTTCTCACTTCTGAATTGGGTGAAGAAGAAAGGAAAAAACATCTGCCGCTGGAGAAGAAGAAGAGGAGGAGGAGGAATATTATCATGGGTGGATGGATGGATGGATGGATAGAGAGATACGGGGAGCGAGTTAGTAAACGACTCCCTTTTTTCAGAAAGCATTGTGTCTGTGATGTGGCATTATGGCTCGGTGCTAAAATTTCATGGCTTCTTTGTCCCACTCCTGATAATAAAATGATGAGAGCAATAATGGCGCGGGGAAAGGGGAGTAAATGACTGCGAGGAAAAAATGAAAGAGAAAAGCGTTATCATCATCGTCATCATCAGTATCGTCGCGGGTGTCTCGTTCATAAAGAAAAAAAATAGATGGATGGGTGTGATTGAGAAGGAGTGAATCTATAATTTTTTTGTGGTGGTGGGGAAAAAAGGGGGAGTAAAGTGCAGTGAAATGAAATGAAGTTTCAGGAGAAAACGACCTATGTATGGTGCTTTTGTAAGGAGCGGTGAAAGTTGAGAAGTAGATAGGGAGAGTGCGGTGTGGTGACATGGAATCCCGGCATGGGAAAAAATGAATGGGAGCTAGGGAAAGTAGTTGTCCCTGTCGCTGTCCCCCAATCTTCCCAAGGATTTCGGATGGGATGAGACTGGGATGTGAGTGCGACACAGATTCCCCCACATCTGCGATTTTCCCATAAGGGGAACGGAAGCAACCAAACTTTATTAAAAAAATGGGATGGATTGAGAGGAGGAGTGAGGTCCCGTTGAAAGGGAAATTCGAGGATGCATCCTGCGGTACTGGTGTCGGCAGCGGCGGTGGTGAGTGGATGGAATGGTGGAATACTTATTTGAGGAGAAAGGATCTCGAGTGAGTGACTGAGAGCCTTGATTTCATGGAATTATGTATTTGGGGAGAAATCAACGAGACATTCATATTGAATGAGGGAGACGAAGCTCGTATTTCTTGATTGCGGAAGATGAAAAAACCCAGACTGAATTTTGGATGTGCAAATCTGAATGAGTGGGAGTCATTGATTTGATGATGATTCTGAGGAGTGGAGAAATGAATTAAGTCGTGTGAAGAAAAATCCAATCAGATTTTTAACGTCTCATTCTTCATCCATAAAAACCTTGGGGCTCATCCGGTTTTTTATCTCTCATTTCCGAGGATAAGGGAAAGCTTCTCAGGTTATAAAAAGGGAATTCAGGAAGATGACAAAGATCAACCGAGATATAAAAAAGGTCCATTGAGCTTGAGCTGGTCAAATTGAAACCAGAGAGAAGAACTACAGACTCGGTCGATTCTCAATTGGGATTTTGCGGCGAGAGAATAAGTCAGTACACTCGAGCCGATCCAATCCAGTTCAATCCGATCTGCATTTTTAGCATAGTTGTGCGTGCTCAAGCTCAATTCTCAATTGTTGCGGAAGATTTGGGAGAGTGGAGTCCTTTTGCGGATGAAAATATTCAAGGAGAAAAATTTGCTTCCCGACAAACCCTGCATTTATAATGGGGCAGTTTGTATGGCTTTGAGTCTGGCTCCGGTTCCGATGATCTTCCCGGATCATGAAGCCTCCCATTTGGGTAAGAGTGCGGCAGCCAACTTTTATTTATTTTTTGGGTACTTATCCCATCCAGCGCAGGGAATACTAGACGATAAGTGCTTTTTCAAACGTCCCTGGCCAACTCAAGTCAAGTCTAGTGAAGCCAATACGAATGCGATGTGATGCGATGCAATGCAATGCTACGCTCAGTATTTTTTGGATTTTTCATGGGAAACGTCGGATCCAGATTCAAGCGAGCGATTCCCTGCCAAAAGATATGTGGTGGTGGAGGAGAGGGAAAGAGTGGGGTCTCGAAGTGAAAGCTCTTTTTCAACATCCAAGGAAAATGTCAAATTGAATTTGACATGAAGAAGCAAGCAATAGCTTAGGTACAAAATGGCACGGATGCGAAGTATAGTTGGTTCTTCTTCTGCAGCGCGCAACGTGAGTCAGTCGGAGGAGAACGCTGCCGGAATAATGAAATCAGTATTCCTCCCTTGGATCATGATCATGATCAATAGATTCGATAGGACTCGAAGAGGAAGGAAACGGGGACTGGGAGGAGGATCGAGTATGCCACTGAAAATATTTTCAGAAAAAAATAACAAAATATCTCGGGGACAACAACAACAAACCAAACCAGATACTTAGCCAGTTTCCTCACTGTTTTTTCCCGAGGAGAAGTGGTTTTAGGGACAGAAGGAAGACTTCGCGGCCAGAAGATCCGATGCACATGCCATACCATGCCATGCCAGAATAATTTGAAAAGTTTAGCGAAGAAAAAAATGTCTGCATAAGGAGCTATAAGGATTGGGGGATCCAGGGTCTCAGGAGATGATAAATGTGAACAGAATCCTGGAATAATGTAGGGCAAAGCAAGTGCTCCTTCTAGAGTCCCCAAGTTTTTTCTCTGGTGGGAAGCTGGCTCGCCTGGAGTGGAGTGAAAGTGGAGGTATTTTGAAAATTTTTCTTGTGGGGCTTCGTCTCCAGCACAATGTCGTCGTCGTCGCTTCCTATGATGGGGATAAGGCGGATGTGTTATTTGGGAAACATGCATGATAATGATTATTATCATCATCATCATCGTCCTCCTCCCGAATTCCTCTTTTTTTTGTCCCGCTCCCCGCCCCGCAAAAAAAAGTCTTTAGAGGCTTTGATTGTGGGACCGGGGCATTTTGCAAAACTCAGGATTTTTTTCTAGTTTGGAATTTTTGAGAAGAGGGAGAGAAAGGCCTTATTTCGTATTCACATCTTAAGCATCCGGACTGCATCCGGGAGGAGTGGATGAATGGGACTGGGATCGCTAGTTACTCTTTCAGAAGGGGGAGGAATATGAATTAATGGTGAAATGGGGTACTCCGACTCCCAGGCCTGATTTCCCATTCTACCTACGCACCCCCCAAACTTCCTAAGGAATGATCAATGTGATGAGGATGGGAGCGAAATGATGAGCAATGGAGGCTGAAGGCAAAAAAATACTTCGTTTTTTTCTTTGCCCTGGATAAACTCTAAAAAAACCAAAGAGAAAAAATTTGATCTCCTTCAAATTCACTCGTACACTCCAAAACCAGAAACACGGTAGGTAGAAGATGAGATAGGTAGCGTGGCGACTAGCACTAACTCACTCGCTCCAGACCATCGTTTCGTTTACCTACTTGGAAAGCAAATCACGTATGTCGAAATTCATCGAAGTGGAGTTTGAGTTAGAGCTGGAACTGAAGCTCTTGTACAGTGGTGTGGCTTGGAATGGTTGCTGTAGCATCGTTTCCTCCGAAGTACTATTTTTCTGGTCAAAATCTACTTAAGGACTTCCACGTGGAGTGGAGTGAGCTCTCAGGATGAGTCTAACTGCGGAGAGCTCCAAAGGGAGAAAAAAAATTAAAGGATGTTGGAACGAAAAGAGAGGGCTTCCCAGAACAGAAAAATGGATTTTTTTTTTCATTTTCATCCTCCCGCAGTAACGCAACATCTGTACCACTTTTAATAAACATGGAGGATCTAAAACTGGAAGCTGCGGAGTGGCGACTGCATCGAGATCGGGACGCTCACCCATCTCGATTTTTTTTGTCCCGGGATGAAAAAACGATATTAGTTTTGAGAATATGAAAAAGTGCAGATAAGCACCTCCAACCTCCACACAGTCCACACCACGGAGCAAAGTGGCCAGTAGGTGAGTAATCATACTCACTTGACGAGAAGGTGGACAGTGAAGAAAGTGGTGGGCTCAAAATTCCCCCAAAAAATCTCAATCCGCCTCTTGATCATCCTCCACCCTGAATCTTTGGACGAATAAGCGGCGGTGGTGGGATGGGATATGGAATACAAATCATAAAAAAGGATCCGTCTTGTCTCTGTCATTTCTCTCGATTTCGCACTCTAGTACCTTCTCAAGCACTTCTGGGAAGAATCGCAGATATAAAAAGGAATCCCGCGGGACAAACCCTACATTTCTACAACAATTCTACAATATCCCTTTTCTTTGGAGTGTGGGTCGCACTCGTACAAGTACCAACACCAGTGCAGTGGTACTTTCTTCCAAACACTCGCAATTTTTTTTCCTTCGCGAGATGGTGAAATCGTCGTGATCATGATCATCGTCGTGATGTTCACCATTTCGCTAGGGTATTTTTTTGCCACGTCAGGAGAAAAAATAGGGGTTGTTTGGAGACGTGTCTATGAAAAATGAGCTCATTCACACGTTCACAGACCATGTGTGGCCTCTCATCCATTTCCAGGATTGTGATTGCGCCTTAGAAGATTTTAGTTCCTGCACCATTTTTTTTGTTGGATGCTGAGGAGGTGAAACCCTAAAAGTCCCATCCCCCACGATACGGTACGATACGATCACCATTTTCTGGAGGAGAGGAGTAAAGTGAGTGGTGCGGTGATAATCATGGTGGCTAGTGGCGGTCCGGCCACAGGGGAAATGTAAACGAAGCCGGGAAATCATGTCGTGAATAAGGAGTGAGTGAGTGAGAGAGCGCTTCCCTGCACGCTTTAATTGTCCCATTTCTGGAAGCGAGGACGACCACAAAAAAATTGACTCAAGGTCCTTGCAGCAATTTAAGTACTACTGCTGTCATGTCATGTAATGTAATGTGGTGGTGGGGTGGGTAGGAGTCCGGGTAGTGGACCATCGCCACACCACACCACACCACTACCGATTTCCTTCCTCTATTTATCTCGGGATTCCTTTATTGACTCTACCTAAGTAGATGATTGCCATCATTCCACTTGACGGTGGTTTGCTGCTGGTTTTATTGGCATGCGAGATAGTTCCCCAAACGTAATCACTATCGCTTTAACTTTCTAATTGGACGTGGACACGGAGGAGAAGGAGGTAGCTCCCCTGAAGATATTGGAAGGACATACTAGAAACTGCCGTAGTCGCTGGGGATGATGTTGGAATTCAAATGTCACCGCTAACTTGACAAGATGACAGGGGGTTTGCACCCCTAAAGAAATAATTTGTTTTGCTTGGAAACAGCTCGCAATTAAGCATGATGTACTGACTGGCTGACTGAGCGGAATACTTATTTTCTGCTCTGGGTGAATGGGATGATTGTAATATTTACCATATGTGTAACTATTTATTCAATGCAGGTCGTTATCTTGCCATGGTTTCTCTTAATTCTCTCAAGTCTAGTAGCAATGCCATGTCCCTATCTCCCATCAAATGTCCAACAATTAGGTAGGACTTTGTCCTTGTTGTTCTTTCGATCACGTAAGAAATTCAAATCCAATGAAAGGCTTATCGATCCAAACAGTTTATACGAGATTTTAATGAAATCTTTTTTCTTTTTCGAAAGCATTCGCAAGTCAGCTTAGGCCTGCTTCAATTTTTCGTAATTGCAGATTTTTTTAGAATTTTATTGCAAGGATCGACCCAAAAGTTTAATTGTGTTTGAATTACAGGATAATTCAAGGTACGTTAAAATTCTTCTTGATTAAATGCCTTACTAAATCCAATCCATGCAATTTCTTAATGCCAAGTCTAGCCACTGTCCTATCCGCTAATGACTTTTTCCTTCGTTTATAACTGCCATCAAGTTTCCCAATCTGGGTGCCCAGTTTGATGGCTCATCTATCTATCGCAGGAGAAACGTATTCAGGGAATAAAAAATGATTGCTGCGTCCTGCCTGTCGTCCTACCCCATTCTCAATTAGCCGTCCAATCTATCTATCCAGGAAGCCTCTATCTTATTCCAGCCTCCAGAACGGTTCCTTCCTTATTCCCCGAAGTGACATTGGATCGAGCGTCCCGGACCTCAGTCCTACAATAATTACGCGTGTTTTTTTTTGCTTCTACATAGGTTCTGCTCTGGTGAGCCTGACACAATTCCGCATCCATGTAAGGGTCTAGTCTGGCATGGCCCTGGCCTCTCTCTTTGTGGATGGTTTTCCCCACGGCTTTCATCCATTCTCCCTCCTCCCCACCGCTCCCTTTATTGGAGCGATGTTCTCTTGATGTCACTTCAAAAATAAATAGCACTCATCTCATCTCATCTTAAGGGCGAGACGTTAATTTGGTTGAGCAACTTCACTTCACTTCACTCCTCTCCACTCCATTCCACCACTCCAGCCAGCATGATGGCATTCCTTCCTCGCCCGCATGAAAAAAATCTCTGTCAGAGGAAAGAAGTGACATGTTTTTCTCCTGACCCGCCTGCGTGGAATCAGGATGAGACTACCGAGATTGAAGAGCAGGAGCAGAGGCCGAGTAGGTAGGAGCCTAGCTGGAGCTGAGTTCCTCGGTTTTCCATTATGAAGGGAAGGATTCGCCGCCGCCACAGCCTGCCTCGACTGTCATTAATCTTCCCACTCTGAACCCCTTTTTCTTCTCCTGATCTTCATACAAAAAAAACGACAATTGATGAGCCCCCACCCGAATACCAGAAGAATCTCTAGTACTATATAGGGGCTCTTCCTCTCTCTAACCTTGCAGGGCCACACGGGCAGGAAACTGTTTGAAGCGAAATCTCACTCTGCCTCCGTCTCCGCCAGTGATTCATTTCAATCAAATTTCCCCATTCGTAAAATGCTCCTATGTGCTCCCCATCACTCAATGTCAGGGCGAGTGCATTGCATCTCCTCCTCAAAATTGATACCTTTTCTCTCCACAATTTCTGGAACTCTCCAGCTGAAAATATTTTTCCCCCTTCTCCTATCTCAGCCTTCTCAACGTCAGCGTCGAGGCGATTACTTCGCCCCTGTTTCTGGTGGAAGTCCCAAAAGCAAACTCGGAATCTTTTTTGGAGCAGTGATGTGCCCAATATTACTCATATTTTGGATGGAGGTGGTGGCTCAATGATTTTCCCCTCGCGTCACTTCCTCATATCCCCCGTCCTCAATAAGAATCCCTACTCCATGCCCGGGATATGAAGAGAACATTCATCCATTCACGACCCAATCCAGCCCCAGCCAAATAACCCACGGACAAAAATAAATGCCGGGTTTCCTATTCCAGCGCTCTATAATTTTAAGCGATGCTCCCACCCCGAGTTTTTTTCCCTCTCCCTGGGTGAGCATTCAGGGAATGAAAGCAAACACCATCCAGCCGTACTCTCGTCCCCTCCATGCCTGTCACTAATTACTGGGCTGGATGGAGGAGGCGAGGCTAATGAGAGCTTCTGTAAATGATATTGCACTTGGGTGCACTTCTTTTCTTCATGCACTCACCAAAATTACTCGGTAATTTCGCAAAGGAAGCGTAAAAAAATTTCCCTCCCATTCCAGCTCTCCGTGTATTTTTTTCCCTTTTCCGGGGAAAAAAATCACATAATGAGTGGGATGGAGTATTCCAGCACTCCACTCCACTCCATTCACTGATCGTGAGTGTGTCCGCGT
The DNA here is from genome assembly GCA_027744355.1 of Tyrannoseira gladiata. Taxonomy (NCBI): domain Eukaryota; kingdom Metazoa; phylum Arthropoda; class Collembola; order Entomobryomorpha; family Entomobryidae; genus Tyrannoseira; species Tyrannoseira gladiata. Next base: position 20,375 of record JAHZNH010001984.1, on the reverse strand, counting down.
CTCCAGGAAAAAAAAGTGAGTGTCTCTTAAAATAAAAGTCACGTAGTGCCTTAAACGGCTAATTACTTGTCATTGGGGAGCAAGAACAAGAACTACTGCTGCTCCTAGTCGTCGCGATACAGTGTCACGTTACACGTGTCCCTAGAAAATACTCGAGGAAATAATAACACTCCACGAGAGCGAAAAACCCAAGGACGTGTGGAGAATTGAGGCTACATGCGGCTCTCGCTTTAAAAAACTTTAAGGGAAAATCTTGATTTTTTTGCAAGGAACGACCTCACTTCCCCGGCCCCTGCGCATGCAATATTGAAATGGGAGTGGGAACACGGAAATACTTTTTTCTCTCTAGAATGACTTGATTGCTTTCTCACTTTAGAGTAAAGACCTGATTTTCCCCTTGATTCTCCATTTTTTATTGTGTTGCCGGCTATTTTAAAGGATAATTTCCCTCGCGGGATTCTTTCGTTTTAATTTCGGTAAAAGTCAAAATGAGCCGAGGAATGGATAATTACGTGCGATTTCCTTCAAAAATAGCAAGTTTTTTCCATCGGTCGTAACGTATATTAAGCATTTTAATTACGATAGTTATTTCATGAAGCACATCACTGCAAAGAATTCAATTGCCACCCGTTCAATCACTGGATCTACATTGAGGATATACCGGGAAATGCAAATAAAATTTTTGAGCGGCGTCAAGTTTTTAGGCGGAATTTCATCAATTGAATTATTTATTGTTACTCGAACTCTTTCTTTCTTTGCCTTTCTTCCAGCCATTTCGATTTCCCTCAAGTCAAGTTCATAGTACTTTGGCTCTTTAGTAGATTACCTAATCCCCCAGTTATATAATGGTCCCTTTCCTCCGGCGGAATAAAGCATTAAAGCTGATTCGATACCAGGAGAACAGAGAAAAATTCATTTCTTCTGATCTACTCCATCTTAATTTTTTTTTACTCAAAACGTGAATCTGAGTTGTTTTCCGGGGAAAATCCATTTTCGACTCAGATTCCCTCCGCAAAATTATTTTGACGAAAGGACTTTGACTTCACTTTGAATTTTCCCTGGTATGGTGCCTCCATACAAGGCTACAAAAATGAAGACCAGGAAGAATAACTACTATACTTTATGAAAACAAAACACACACGTGTTTCATCGTCCTCTTTCATCGATAATAAATATGTGTTTTTCCTGGTCGCTCACAGTTCATATTTACATATTTCATCCAGCCCCCAAACCAAAACAAGCCGAAACGGGAGGGATAAACAATAAAAAAAACAATGGCATTCCTCTCAGAAATCCTTGGATAGAAAAATAGAACTTGGGTATTTTTCTACATTTTCCAGTTAAAAATATACTCCACAGCTCAGTTATATCAGTTCTTCATATGTTCATAGGTGTTGGCATGCTGGAGCACTGAGGGGAATAAAATATATCTCGAATAAATCTATTTTTTTTTGCGAAACCTTCCAGCTCCACCATCGCCGTAGTCATCATCATCTCTTTCACTGGAGCTGACTACGGCTGGAAGAAAACGTTTTTCGCGATTTAGTTTAGATTGCACGTTCCTTTGGGGTCCTCCCTCCAAAAAAATATATATTATTATGGGGGAGCTAGTAGTCGCAGCGTTCAGCTCATGACATACTTTCACCGGCGGAGGAGAACACCATTTTCAGGGTCTGGACTGAACTTTTTCCAGAAAAACATATATCCTTTTTTGATGGTGGATTTCCCCCTTAAACAACTTTTACTATGGCAAGCCCTGCCAAACTAAATCGAGCCCAGCCATGCCATGCCATGCCATGCCACATGGTTATAGTGGATCGACTGCATGGACTGGCGCTACTACTGCTGCTTTGTAAGCTGCACCCTGCAGGAAAGTAATAGGGACACGACTTTCAGAACACGCCGAGGCTGTTTATATTGTTCGATGATGGTGATGATGATGATGATGACTTATGGTCAACGTTTCCGTGCCAAGAGGCGAAAGGTACTGTGATCATCATCATGACGATGATGATGATAGTCATTTCACCCCAGAAAATATTGCGACCATAGCTTCCAGACAAGGAATCATCGTTAGTTTTTAGCTTGTCGGGTTGTTGTCTTCGTCATCTGCCCGTAGTTTCCTGGATGTAGTGCCATAGCATGAAATTTTGTTTTGGGGTCATGAGCCCAGCGAAGCTCCAGGTTCCAGCTGTTTTACGCAGGATGATCAAGGAATAAACGGTTGTCTGGAGGATAATGATGATACGAGACACTCTGCATTCAAGACATCCACACTTTAGGTACTCCGTTTCCATGATATTTATTCCCTTGAACTGTGTGCTGAGCTGGAACCTTATTTATGGGGCAAGGTGAAACACGTGTGAAGCCGTGGTTGAGGTCTATACCGACCCACCATTTTTTTCATCGGGGGAAGCGAAGCACTGACTCGCATGACACCGATATCATCAACTCCGGCAATGAATTTTCTCAACCTTATTTCCGCCTTTTATTTATCTCCAACACGTGTTGGAGTCATGGGATTATGAGGAGGGAATTGATAAGTCAGGATTTCCATTGAAATGGAATCGTGATTTATGAGGAAGTGGCCATTCAAGCGCACTACGCGGGAACCCATTAGATGGAGAATGGAGAATGAAGCGAGAGAGTTTTTTTAGATCTCACCACTCAAGAACTGAAACTGAAGTTTGCTGAAGTTTTTCCCCCTCACCACTACCAAAAAAAGTTTGCATATTCACTCAAGCATAGCAATTAAAGTTAATGGCCTTCGTCATTGTTCATGGGTAATTTTCCCTCGCTGTAGAGGCCCAACCTACTATCTAGCCTTGTCCCTCACTCGCCATCAGTATTATTTTTTGTTTACGTAGTGCTTGTTTTTCCTTTCCTAATCATCATCACGATCATTTCCCGAGAATAAAAAAGAATGGTAATCTTCAAGGGAAATGAAAGGGGCTTCCCAAGTTTGGAGTTTTTACGCCATGAAATTCGCAAATAAATAAAATACACGGAGAATTTCAAAAAAATATATGTCGGGTTTTTGGGGAAGTGAGCCATTGAGGAAAGTGACTTAAGCTTGTAAGTTCATTGTTTTGTCGATAGTGAAGTGCTAAAATTCAAATGAGCTGTAGTTCTATAGTTTTTTGAATTTTTCATTGAGGGCTGTTTATTCCCCTCGAGCTCCTTTAATTAAGTCCGACCAAGCGAAAGGACCGATAATAAAAGGATAATGGGCCGACTTCCCAAAAGAAATTCCGAACTCCAAACTCACTCCAAAAACTGTGGGGATAAAATCATTGCATTGGCGGTTGTAAAATGCCGTGGTGGGATTGATTGATTAGCTCACGAGAAATCAGGTAGGGAAGGAGTGGAGCGGAGCGGTAGTAAAAAGACGGAATCATCATCATCATTTAGATATGATGACTTTCTGCGTCCCGGAAGAACTCTGTGTGCTAGCCTGCCTAACAAATTTTCCCCAGGTCTTCTGATTTCGGGGGGAAAAGTTAGGTAGGTAGAAGACGGTGGATTTTGGAAATCAAATGAGAAATGAGAGTGGCTTCACTACAGGAATGCATCATCAATTAGTTTGCGGTTCTCATCGGAAAGAAAGAAAAGGTAGACAATAGGAGTACATTTGCTGAAAATGATGTTTTTCGGGGGATGACATGCAAACAAGTTTTCTGGAGTTGGAATGGAATGGAATGTAAATATATTGCATGCATCATCATTCCCCTTCACGGATGAATGGGAAAAAGAAGCTTTTTCATGTGGCTTGGCTTGGCGTGGCGTGCTTTTTCATCGCATAACTTCGTGATTGGCTCGATCAGGCCGGACGGACAGAAAACAAAAGCTAATAATTCTGTACTACAACCGCCAAAAATCCAACTTCGAAATGAGTGGAGAACTACAATAAACTACAGACAACTACAACTCCTGATAAATAATAACTTTTGATGGAATTCGTGATGTGATGTGTGTCTGCTCACTGCAGAGCTTGTAACCACGGAGGAATGCTCAGAAGCAGGAATTCTTTGGGAGAGGAAGAAAATCGTAGTAAGGAGATCGATAAATAACCATGATATGATGATGGGAAATGATAGCACAAATCATGATGATGATGATGATGATGATAGTGGCGGAAAATCTTACGCTAATGCGTGTGGTGTAGTAGTAGTAGTAGTCGTGTCCTAATGACCAGATCAGAAAGCGATGATTCATGACTTCAATTTGTATTAGGGAACGAGGATTTCTCAGGATTTTTGAGAAGATGGCTAGGTGGCTGGCGCATAATTTCATGTGGTGTGCAGTTTCCGCTCTGTGTGCAAAACCTGGAACAGCCTAATGTGGTGGCAGCTGCCTCAGAGGATAAATATCATGATCAGAGTGGATGTGGATGTGGAGGATGTTTCGATGGAAAAAGGGGGAAAAGATGGGGATGATGATGATGACGATGATGATCATGAAGGTGATGTAGATTCAAAAACCTGTGGACTACATCCCCATCCCCGCCACCACCACGGGCTTTTAGTAGCTGCTCGATCCCCCATTATTTATTCAGGCGGAGTCATTAGCAATGAAAGTGAGATGTATTTATTTAGCTGCACTCAACGAAACGACCAGCCAACGAAAGAGATGGGGGAAAAAGTGACACCGGCTCAGAGCAAGTTTTGTAGTTTTGCAGGATCAGGATCACGGTGATGTGAATGCTCCATAGAACTAGTAACTAGTACTTAATGGTAATGGCGGTGGCAGCGGTGGTGGTGATGGTGATGATGCTCGTGATGGTGATGCTGATGGCGATGGTAGCAGGAGGAAAAAAAGAGGGAACTCTGGAATGGCCTTCATATCTCTTTTTCTCAACAAAATGCGACTGTCTTGACTGCGACTGATGATGATTATCATCCATTTTATTTCTCTTTCATTCCTTCCCCCCGAAAAAAAATTTGCATGAGAATGTGCCGAACAAAAGAGGAGAAAGTTTTTTTTATAGGACATGGTTCAACTTTTCTCGAGCTCGATCTCTGGGAAAAAGTATTACAACTAAGTACAACATTACACTAATGCTTAGGAGAAAGATGTGGCGATGGAGATAGAGGAGGAGGAGAAGGACGATGAAGCCGAACCAAGCCAAGCAAGGGCAGGGGATGGCAGGCTCCCTTTAGAGACTTCTCCAGCTATAAATCACTCGCCCTTATCGGCTCACCTAATTCTGCTGTCTCAACAAAAAAAATACTTATATCGGGCGAAGGAAAGGGAGGGAGAGGGATTGGGACTACTACTACATTCTAGAGTGAGTCACACTTGTGAGCAGAATCAATATTAAAAAAGGGCCATGCCAAAGCCGGAGGGAAGGAAAAGGAGAGAATATTTTTATTCTGTTACGCCGAGGGCCCGCTTACACTCGAATTGTTTGAATTTCGCAACGCGAAAACAAATGAAGGGAGAAAGTCATCGAGTGGGAGGAAGGGAGGGAGTAGTGGAGCGTTTCTCAATCCGGCCGGGCCGACCCAAAAAAAGGATTCCCTTTCCGAGGAAGAGAAAACACCCATCAAGGAGCTCCCATGTAAAACTAAGGAGCAGGGATGGGGAAATGTGTGGAAAGGCCCCGTGCCTTGGATAATCACTGGAGGAAAAAAGTAATCATAATGTCACAGGACAGGACGCGCATAATACATTTGCTGGGGAAATGAAATGTTAGGGGAAAAATATTTTCTAGAGTGAGCAAGCATCATGATCATGATACTGCTACTTTCTCCTCAGACAACAAAATATTTGTTGGTTGATTGCAGAAGGATAAATATGAAGCTGTTCCTCCGCTAAAACGCTTCTTTCCTTTTGGAGAACATTTATTTCGTGGAGGACGACCATCTGTCATGTACCCGATGCGATGATGCAACACAAGTACAATAACAAAAGGCATCTCATCTCATCCCAACTCAACTCAACCCTTTCCTCCACGCTTCATTGAATTGAGTACATAGTACTTGGATCTGGGATCGTGCTCACTCTTGTAATTTGCGAAGAGCCAGTGCCAGGCCTATTCAGATTGAGATGAGATGATGAGATGCATGCACCACCACTAGAACTACTAGAAATGACAAAAAACGAGCATTCCACATCTCCAAGAGCACTCTCGATTGTTTCTCTGAGCGTGAAGATGAAACTTTGGAGCTAAGGATAGATGGAACATTCATTGGATCTTGATTGTGTGGAGCGGGGAAATGAAAACTGCTTGCAGATTTGGAATGCATTCCAATCCAAAATCCAGATCCACGCATAAGTACCCGGCCTTGTGCTAATGATCAACGTGATAGCGAAATGATAGCCATAAAATACAAATATCGCGGATCTCTCGCGAAATTGCGAAACTTTCTTCCGTAAATCAAAAGCTTATCTGAATACATCGCCACCATACCATACCACACCACACCACATCCTCACCCACCTACGTAGTACCTTCTTGTGCAATCCCACTCTGGCTTCTTCTTCCTCGGCATTGGTTTGGATTGGATTGGATTGGATTCCAATCTAGAATCCACTTCACAAGGAAAAAACCAATAAGTGTACTACAGACCATAGTCATTCAAGTCTCATGGAATGCCTCACGGATAACTAAAAAAAATAGATATGGATCGGAAGAGAAGCCAAACTACAACTCGGAAAGATGGGAAACCTCACTCGATTTTTTGATGCTCTTTTCCCATTGTTTATTGCTTGTAATTGGATTTTCCCAAGAAGGGAAGGAGTAAACGGGTGGGCTCATCGCAACGCATCGGTTGGGCTTATCCACTCACTATCGGGTGGAATTGGAATTAGTAGGGAAAGCCCGAATCCTAATCCGAAATTCGGGTTTTAATTTCGCCCAAATGATTTCATTCCCGGAGTACTACATAGGTGTACGTGCACAATAGGCTCCAGCATTATTTTCCCATTTATTCAGAGGGAAAAGGGCAAAGGGTCCGGTGAAAATGCTAAATATTGAGCACCTACCTAGCAACTAACTATTCACCTTTAAGTAAGTAGAAATACCTTTTAATTTCCCCTAATAGAGAGACTCTGTAACAGAGTCTAGACAAGACTGGACAAATCACGAAGAGCGAGAGTGTTCGTCGTTGCCGCTATTTATTGAAAAGGGCTAATTTACATGAGCTCGTGCGTTGGTTTTTGGTATCCATGTACTCCATGAGCAATTCATACTGGGATATTATACCCTCCCAATCATAAGCTGTCGTGACCTGATTAAATCAATAGTCATTTTTAACATGCTGCATTATTAAGCGTGGATAGCGCGATGGAGTGGATCGCGTAGCCAAATATACTTTTGATATACATCTTTGATACATCAGCAACGGGGCTTCTGAAGCGAACACGAGGAAAAACTTTCATTCCACCAGAGTTATTATTATTGACAAACATTCTGATATCTATGGAATGGAATATGTATAAGTGTTCAAACTCGTAGAGCCTATTTATGATGGGCTGGACAGAGCCGTGGTCACCCCGGCCAACTCAAATTTCCTGGAATTACATGATTACGTATGCACACTACTACTACTACACTTCTCTCGCTCCGCAGGAGACAATCTATTTTTCCTTTCTTATCGAATCTAAATCCAAATCCAATCCAATGAAAGAACGAGCCAACCTAATCTTTAAAACGTATAGATTTGCTGCTCCTTCCTTCCCCTTCCAGAATAAGGATGTTATCACGGAGGAGTAGTACATTGCGCAAAATGTATAATTCCGAGATTTCGTACGTCATACCCGTTATTTCATTAAGTACTTACTTAGTTCACCTGTGACGCGGACACGAACGAACGAACTCCCCAATTTTTATTGCGGGGCAGGGAAAAGTCGCGAGAAATTGGAATCGATTGGGTTGAGGTTGGACTGAGCTGGAGTGGATTAAATCGAGATATCTTCCTCTTACGCGATGCGCACGTGTCCGTGAATCATGTAGTCGTGGTTCGGGAATCGAATATTAATCCAGACTCGACACAAGTACATGCTTATCCAGTAATAATACGGTGGACATCACCATCCAGACTAAACTCACTCACTCAGCTCGATTTCATGTTTTCATGACAGCAGCAGTTGGAGTAAGAACAGGAACATGTTTATATTTTCTATTTGGGAGAGAGGCCACAACAACGACAAAATGGAGAATTCGTAGCTCAGTCTTTTCTTGAGCAGTCAGTCTGAGTCTCCCCAAAATACGTTTTTTGGCTGGGAATATAAGTAATAACATGCAAATTTCATGGCGGCTTTAGCATAAGTATCATCATTTACATCCATAATTGAATGTCGCCATCCGTTCCCCAGAAACTGGGATCGAAGGTGCATTCACTCACTCACTCTCTCAGTTCAGTCAGTTCGCCACCCAAAATCAATATTTGGGTGAGTGGTTAACTCCCAGCGTTTTATAATCCTCTAATGAATTAATGGGCCGGACTGGGTGGTTTCGAGCCACTTTATTACGGTGGATGTAAGTACAGCACAACAGAATTAGTACTTACTGTACTTGTATTATATTCTTCTCTAGGAGAAGGTCACTGGTGAGAAGAGAGAGGGTAATGCGTCTTCCGATTACTTTCCAAACACATTTTCCCTGCTCCACATCAGGGCAGGACCTTCATGAATAATATCGCAACCAACATGATTCGGATTAGTTGGAGTTGTTGGAGGGAGGGAGGAAACACCAACTGCAATTGTTGGTGGTGGATGGGTGACATCATCATCCTGATGATAAGAGACTACACCCATCCAACAAGAAATTTTCCCTGTCCGTAGGAATGGGAATGGATCACCTCGCCTTAATGCTCAGCCAGACTTGGTGTGGCTTGGCGTGGCATTATGGTCAAAGGGAAAAGACAGCATCGTTTTCGTTATTACCCCAGCGAGAGAGGAGAAAAAAATCCAATATCGTAAACATTTCCCTTCCCTCCAATCACCGTGTGGTGCCGTGGAGCACGTTTCCAGCAACGAGAGCCAGAGAGTGACTTCAATCCATGAAGTAGTAGTAGTAGTAGTAGTATCCTTGCACTTTTTTTTGCCGTATTAATGTATTGTACTAACTCACTTAGATTGCGTGGCAGTTTGGCCTAGCTAACTGAAGTACTACAGGAGAGTGCCCCTCACCTAAGCTGAAGGTTGTTGTTTACCTTATCAGACACGGAAATCATATCTCTCTCCAGCAATCTGAATATTGCTCAAAGCCATGTTTTCCCCCCATTTTTTGGAGGGGAAGCTGCACCTCCCTTCGATTTCACCCGCTATAGTCCATTTCGAAATGGTGGAATACGCTATCATTGGGTAACTTACCATTTTAGCGCGAATGCAATGCACCGCAGTGCAATAATATTTCCTCCCTTCGAGGAAAAAAATCCCGATTGAAAACGAAAGAGTCGGAGAAATGAGCTCATTCATGTTGAAATGTGAATGAATTGGCTGCCTAGATGTATTTAATTGGGAAAGATTTCCCGTTGCAAAACCGAAATTAAGCCTGGTGGCTAGGTAGGTGTAGGTAGTCATCATCATCATCCACCCGGAAATTGTGCGTGGGCGAAGGTGGCATCATGCATGATACATGGCTTTGGGGGGAGCGTGAGCTGTCGCCATTTAATAAGTATTTTAGGACGTGTAGTAGTACTAATTTAGAAACGTCCCTTTTTCTGCAAGTATGTATTTAGTTCGCCAAGCGAAGGCGTTCTGAACTTGGCCGGAGAGACAGACAAGTATCCATTCATCCATCTAATCTGTTGCCAGAGATACAAACAGGAAAGTTTTTGTATGGGTTGACTACACAGAAACTAGATTCAGTGCGGTCTTCCTTCCTTTCAAACTCATCATGGGGCAAAGTGATTCATCACGATCAGGATCACAATCGGGATCGCGATCCTTCCTTCCCGTCTCAAATTACTACAAGATGTGCTACCTCCCTCCCTCTCCCTCCCCAAAGTATCGCTTTCCCCGATTGAGATTTGTGATCTGGGAGGGAGGATGGAGGAATTAGGAGGTGTAAAGCAAATTGTTTGATCAATACTCGGGGGAAACTCTCCATCATTTCTTTTTTTTGATGCTGGCCAACCTATACCCTCCCACTTTGGTCACACTGTATGTCTCGCCTGTCCTGCCCTGTCGTCGCCCACACAAAAAAAATTTGCGAGAGCTTTTTTATAGGCATCATTGAGCTTCTAAAGTGCCATAGTTCTAGTAAGTCATAGACTTTTCCTTTTTACGCTCAAGGGAAAGTCCAGTTAATGGAAATACCGTGGTCGTGGTTCTTTCCCTTTAGGTCCTGAGTGAGTAGGTCCACCACGTAAATTTTGTATCTCTTGATTGTTCCTTTTTTATGGATGATAAATCCCTCTCCAGCCATGAAAATCTACTCTTTGGAATGCCCAACTCGTGCATTTTATGTCCGACGAGATTCCTCCTCCAAATTATCTATTGCTCCATCCTACAAAAAGCAGGATCCTCTCCCCAATCCCATTTCCCGCACGTTGCAGAAAAGCTAAAGTGATCATTGTCGTAAAGAATATTGCGAAACGATTATGTCGAACTACTAGTCGGAAAAGAAACTTTTGACTTTTGAAAAAAAAGCTCCACATTAAAAGGGGAAGAGATCTATCCCATCAGTGACACTTTCTCCCACGCCAGGTTAAAATTTTTAGGAAAATGGTTACTTCAGTCCTCGAATTTTCCTTTTCCCTTAGTGGCTTTTCCCTTCAATCCAATTTCATTATTTTTCTGGAAATTCTTCAACTACCTACCCTTATTGGGAAATGCAAGCAAGGCTTTGGCTCCGAGTTCCGACAAATTATATTTTTTTAACCTCCAATCATCAAGCTTCCCAAGAAAAATATGCGGGGCCTGGTCTGACCTCCTCGCCTCCACGAAAGGGAGTCAAGGTGAAGATTGAATGATGCAAAGCAATCACCATCATCATCATCATCATGATCAAAGGTGATCGATGTCTTCAAAAAACAAACAAGCCAATCGAGAACTCCGCAGGAGTACCAAGTACCAAGGCAATGACGGAAGCAGAACACCACACCACGCCATACGTAAGTACTTTACTCACTCAAGTCGAGACCGAGAAAAGGATCACATCCATATCGCATCACAGTGATGATGTGATGGATTCAGGGGAAAAATCCACTTCAAAGAAAGTCTCCCACCGGCCTAGACCTAAATATCATTTGGTATTGCTATAGCTGATTGCCATTGTTTCCCTGTGAGAGCGCGACTCGACTCCACCAAAAGGAAAATTGGATGTCGCCTCGCGCACACAATTTTCACAACAGCTGATTTTTTTCGAGAAATATGAAAATAGAATAAGCTTGTGCTATGGTGCTCCGACTCGACTTTCATCTTATTTTTTCCTGCTTGTTGGGTAGAATAGCTTATGCCCAATTGTTTTTTCTTCTGAATTGGCTCAACTCAACCTTACTACAGCTGAATGCATTTTTCACACCTCCGTGGTTGCTTGGTTGTTGGTTCCTCGGTCCGTGTAAGGTATCCACTTTTCCCCGAACCGTAAGGAAAGTGAAGTGGTGCATGAGTGCGAGTACTAGTACGTAAGGATTACATATTTTCTCCTTTTCTTTTTTCAATATGGCCCGATTACACTTTTGTGGAGCTCAAGGCAAGGCTGCCTCGCCTCACTCCACAGGACCGGATTAGGTGTTGTTTACATTACAGTTTTCATTTTTACGACTTTTACAACCTTGTTCCATGTCAGGAGCTACAAATTTCCAGCCACTTCAACTTCAACTCTCCAACTCCAACAACTTTCCAGCTTCTCAGGTTCGTTCGCGTTCTCACCTTTTGGTGTTTTTTGTGACAAAACATACCTAATTCCATCGCGAAGACTTAAGTTTATTGTTTCTCTTCGTGTGGACTTTCTATAAGCTCATTAGCCCTAACACGACTCCTAGAAAATTTGTATTTTGCTCAGGCTCCCCTTCTTGAACTTTCCCTAAAGGGATTAAAAAATCCAGACTAATAAATTTCACCGGGAGGAGGAAGATGATGAGTGCTAACTAACTAAACCTCTCGACTCCCTCCCTCGGGAGAACATCTTGCATCATCCATTCACACGGCAATTCGGATCAGGATATTTAATTAAATTACCTAAGCGACTACATAAGATATGAAATATGGGGAGCGATCCAAGGAAAACTTTCGTTTTTTACGACGACAGCTGCCTGCACATCTACTTTTAATGCTGCAATACATTTTCCCCCTTTCTCTTCCTTTTTATTCGTTTCATCTGAATTTCTTGGTCGTGTAGCAGGGAAAAGGTGAGTCGGGCTGGAATTGGGTGCATAACATTAATAAAATTATTGCTTTTCGTTCACAGCAGCAGCAACGCTAATACTAATATCCCCAATAGTAGTTGCGAGGAACGTCTTTAAGTCGACGGGTGTAATCAGGGAGAGTGGAGAGAACTTTTTTGTGTCACGACTTTCTCCTAAAAAAATAGTTCTTGCTTGTTTGATCTACGATGCGCCACCGTGTATTACCGTCTGGACAGGGGGACCAAGGAGGAATTTAAGAAAGAAGAAGAAAGTTTTTTCAGCACGTGAGATGGGCAAGGAATGAGGAATGATGATGATGATGACTATGAGCGAGGAGGATGGTGATTCATGTGTTTTTTAACAAAATGTATGGCTACAAGCTACAAAGCCAAGCCATCACGAACCTGGGGGAACGTGGCTCATGCACGGAGTACAAGCAAGGAAATGATGAGTCCGAAACACCTTAATTACATGTCATGCAAAAATTGGCTACGATACGATAAGTATTGTTGTGTACGCCTTCATTCACGACAAGCCAAAGACGAGTCTGCGACTTCGACTACGATTGGGCGGAACCCTGAAGAAATTCGAAATATTGTAATCGTAGCTCCAGTGAGCATGTATGTCATTCAAATGAATTGCACGCGAGAGCATAGAATTTCCCCCATTACGATCGAGTTGAGAACTACAAATCTGATTTACGAATTTTCATTCCCGGATTTTATTACCTCCCCCAAAGAAACAATGAGAACGTGCTCCCACTCCAATCCACTCCACGTGACGCTTTTTTATTAATTAAAGTGCAGAATGGGAAGAAAGCCGCAAGCATACAAGCATGAAGTCATGGTGTACTTGTGGTGGGGTGGGTGCTATACTATTCGAGTCGAGTTTCCACCATTCCACTCTAAAAATAAACTTAACGACTTGACTATGGCACTTGCCTAACACCTCCATTGGAGGGGTATTGCAAGTACCTATGGAGCAAAAATTTAATTGAATGGGATATTTGGATTTTGGATTGAGCTCTGATTTCAGGATATTTTTTACTGGGGAAATTGCAGTCTTGAGGAAAAATTGAAAAAAGGGGAAGGGAATTGGAAGAGAGTGTGTGATATGACATGACATGACTTTTGTTTTTAGTACTTCGAATGGCTTCCCATCACCCGCTCCTTTTTGCATATGTCGAAAATTCAATTATGGTGGAGCTCATTTGGGCACATCAACAGTTGAGTACGGGGAAATACTCCATGATCCTTCATAATTGGATAGGGGAAAAGGTTGATGACAGCAATGTAAGTAGATGGATCCACTTAATTGGAAGACTGGAGAAGGGAAAGAATGTTTATAGTTTTGGGGGATCGTAACAAAAAAATACGCGAGAAAAACGCGGAGAGAAAGTACAAATATTTTGATCCTTGCGGGGTTAATGCGGTCCCCAGCGTTAAAAAAAACAAGTTAGATTGGAGGAAAAATAAGTACTTAAGTCGTTAAAATGGTGGCGGTGGTAGAAGAAGAAGAATTATTGTGGTTTGCTTTACTTGGGTTTGTTGGTTGGTCTTGGTTGATTTTTGGTTCTGGTTGAGTCAGTCAGAGCAGAGCAGACACAAGCGGAGTAAAAAACTAGATATCAAAGCTTACGTTATTCACCAATTGGTCAGAGGAAGAGACGCGGGTGACGAGTTAGACGAAGGTATTAGAATTGGAAGGGGCCCAGGTTCAAAGAGGAAAGGCATGATTAAAGGTAATTAAGAGTGTTAAAAAGTGCGTTCGTGACTTACCAATAACGAAGAGGATGTTAAACACAGCGGACCTAAACAAATTCACAGATAAAAACAAATTAGGAACCCATTTGTTTATGAATTGTTATTATGCTAGTTTAGATTGCGTTTATCAGAGTTGGGAATATGATAGCGTAAGTGGACTATTTATAGACAAGTTAATGGTTGGTTACACTACTATTGTTAGGCAATCCTCGTCAATAATTACTTGTCGTTCTTTGCGTAGTATTCTTCAGTTTATTTTATTTAGTCGCGTTTTTTATCGAGAAATCAAATTGAACCTTCGTTTCATAATTTATCTTTTGATGTCCTTTCTTTCCCAACTCTGTTACAAGCTGCCAAATTGACCGTTTTTAATAATAAATTGCATAAACAAATGACCAATTCAGAGTCCTCACCCGACGATGGTGCCGATGCCCACGTCGTCCTTGGATATGAAGACGCCTATCACGCTGGTAAATAATTCCGGGGCTGATCCTCCGGCAGCCATAAAGGTTGCTCCGGCGACATCATCCTAAAATTAATTGCGATATAAGTTACTTACTTGAATAATAAAAAAACGGATGACTGCAAGTATCTATATCATCATCATCACATCACCATATGCCACAGAATTATAAGGGACGTTTCCCGGAATTCAATGCACGAACGGACACTTAAAGGATGTTTCTGGGGTAATCTAATCATACGCTAATCTCCTTTCTCCAGCCCACGTGAGTTCACTCCAGTACATGTGGCTTTTAATTAATCCAATTAGAGTTGAGAGTGCTAAAATGAAGATGTTTATAATATGGTAACGCGATCAAGCCTGGAAGGATTCACATAACAGGAACCTATACACATGGTACTTTACGAAGACCTCTATGTAGCTGGAAAGTCTGACCTACCAGAGAGGAGAAAAAATCTCCTTTTCTCTCTCCTTTTCCCCTTCCTCCTTCTCTGACCGCACTCCTTCCTCTCGAAAGTAATTCACTCTCCTACTCAACCTCTTTGAAATCATCTTGGAGAGAGTACCACAATCAATGTACTTAAGAACCTTAATTTGGCTTCAAGAAAGAAATTCACGATAATAATGGCCGCGCGTCAAACGTGGACCTCACTCAACCCAACTCAATTTCTTTCTCATTTTAATTTCTCGTTTGACATAAAAACGAGTCTTGAGAAAGACTGTCGAGAAACTGGAGAGAAGGGGGAATAAATTGTTTCCTTTCACTACAAACAATGGGCACGGTCCGAGTCCTAAATAAAGTCAAACTTTAAAGGGATCTACAAAGACAGAAATAATAATGACAACAACAAGAGCAGCAGCAGAAAACACTTTTCTGACTTAATTAGATTCAAGTTTTCCTACGAAAAAATACTTTCTCCAATGAAGGGTCGGTCGAGTCAACTCTCAAGTCTCAACTCTTTTTTTTCCTCCCGAAAGCCCCAAAAGAAAACAAAACTCTCAAATAAAGCCTTTTCCCCAACATCCTCCTCAGAGAGAGAGAGAGGAAGAGGCTTTGCTTCCATTCCACTAAAATTTTAGAAGGAAAAACAGACCACTCACTCGTATAAAACTGACTGGAGTATATATAACATCATCATGAGCCTCCTTCTCATGGAGAAAATTTTCAAGGAAAAAGTGAGCGAGCGAGTGAGCAAGAAAGTCTCCCAAGTTTATTTTTTCCTGAGGTAATACTCCCTCCCCAGCTCCATACGGCGAAAGAAGAGAGATTAAGGTCTGGGGTAACTTTCCTCACCCACTCACTCCACTCTAATGGGATCTGACTACTTGAGCAGATGGGAAGAGTCCTTCCGCCGAAAGCGGGTTTCGAACTGATCATCATCATCATCATCCTCATCGGTAACGCTTGTTAAGCTCAAGTGGAGCTTCGAGTGCCACTTTCTCCTGCAGCGAAATGAGGAATGAGCAACGAAAGCAACACCTACCCATCCATCTATCATCTTAGCCTTCTCCTAATTATTGGAGGAGTTTATGCAGAAGCGCACCCCATTCCAATCAGGGATCACACTCGACGATCATTGAAACATCATCAATTCCTTATTACTTTCCTGGAAATTTTCGGATCCGGATTCATACCGATGAATAAACACTCTCCAGTTTGAGGAACATATTTCAATCAACCTTCCAGAATTTTTATGTATCTGCTTCTGCATTTTTTTAGAAGGAGCACTTGAAACAACTTATATTTTCCTCTGATGGCGTATGACACGCCGAGAAATGAGGTCAACAAGGGGAATAAATATATCCAGCTCCAGAAGGAGCTAGTCTCCTCACCCGCCCCATGAGTTGCAAAATCCTTCGCAATCTTGACTCACTCAATTCACATCGCATCGCCCGTACCAACACCATCCCATCTTATACCACCCACACGCTCAATCCTCTCTACTTCTCCTGACAAATGGCAAATGGGATGACAAAACGGGAAAGCATTGTATACATTTTTTTGGGGAAAATGCTTCCAGCAATGGAAATGAGGAAATAAAAAGAAACACGCTCGACTCGACGAGTACTACTACTACTACTATTCCTGGCTTCCTCTGTTTACACAGGAATAAAAAAAAGGAGAAGAGAACAACAACAGCTTTACATCATGATGATGATCACGACTCACGACAATCCATTCTCCGGCAGAATCTTCCCGGAGCCCCCGTACCTTCCTTCATTTTTTATGGATGCAGAAAAGGGGCAAAAATAACTATAACAACAAGGAAAACAACAACAACAACAAACTCGGAATTTCTTATTCCGCCTATCGTTCATGAAGGAATAAAAGTGACACGTCTCCCTGCCTCTGATTGTGATTATTATTGGGGAAAAAAGAAAGAAAGGAAAGGAGAAAGTCGCTAGTGAGTAGGAGGGTGATATGATAATGTAGCAGACATCAACAGCTCGTGTTACCGGGAATAAAAATAAGTAAAGAAGGAATTTCCCCGGTTTGGACCGGGCTAAAGCTCTGTTTTTCTTACATAGGACGTGTGCTCCGGTTAAGAATCCAAACATTAAGTAAGTTGTGCTTATTTCTCCCCTAAAAAATGTTAATATTCCATCCATTCCCCGAAAACTGTGGAGGAATTGACAAGACAGCAGAGGAAGAAGGAGCATGTCGCGTGGAATAAATACTTTTTTTTCGTTGTCCTCTGGATAAAAAAAACTTCCAGCGGCTAAAGAGTCTAAGCCAACCAACATTGCATTTTTTATTGGTTCGTTTATGCCGACATACAAAGTGGCGCTCGACTCCACTCCACTCCATCTCGATTCTGTTTATGCATAAACAATGCAAGAAACCGACAACGACGAGAAGACAACACCTTTTCCCATTGTGTTGTGTTGTGTTCTGTCGTGCCGTGTCGTGTACTCCTCCACTGCTTACGTTACATGAGCGGAAGAGTGGGACTTGCGAAAGGATAAAAAATTGTTATCTGTGGAGAAAAAAATCATTTGAATGGAGAAATCCTCAAGCCTGCCTCCACCACTCACAGCGTAACTCTCCCCGAGTCCCAGAGTAATAAGAAGGGAAAGTAATTTAAATTCCTTTTTTTGCGAGCGGCCCAGAATTGAATAAAAATGAAATCATGATAAGGCCGAACCAGTTGTTGACAATAAAATGAATGAATAAAATGGAAACAAAGGAGGCTCCGATTATAATGCAAGCTATAGTACTATAGTCCTCCTCCCTCCTCCATCACCCCAGGCAAATTGCTTCGGTGCTTGATTCATTGCCACAATAAATTTTCCACTGGGGGAAGGAACTCTCCTCACTAGTCAAAAGCCTGGCTTAAATTGGAGAACTCGCATCATCTCAGGAAAAAAAATCAGCCATCAAGCATGCTTTATCTGAACAAAATAAATAGTTCACGACTACCACAACGCTAACGAGTCGGCTCCGGGAGGATTTACAACTTTGAATTGACGTCAATTTTTCAAGGAATATGTAATCGCGATATAAATAGGATCTGATAAGCACTACGCATGCCAAAATAGTAAACGATGAAAATTCCCATGAATTTAAAGAAAAAAATTGCCTATGATAATGGGAGCAGCAAGGCCGATTAAGTATTGGGTTTTGGTGGAGCGATGAGTTTTTTTTCTCGAACTCATTCATTTTTATCATTCCCCACTTTGCCCGATAGCCCTGGTGTGTATGTATGTAGAATTGCCTATGAATATTTGATGGGCTTCGCTCGTCGCAAACAACAACACGTAAAAAAGGCACGAGGAAAAAAATTGGCCAAGGAGTAATAGTAGTAGTAATGCTATTGATTTTGATTAACTCCTTCTGATCCATGCGTGTATGAAGGAGTTGGTGGAATCCACGCCACAACAAGCCACGCTACAGTCTGTCCCTGGGATATACTTAAGTGTAATGTCATTATTAAGTATTTCTCCATGCACAAGGATGATCAATCGGATTAAGATGGATTGGACTGGCTTTGTTCACTCTTGCATGAAAAAAAGAGAAAATTCTGGACATTTTGGGTCAAGTTTATGCATGACGTAGGGAAAATGCTGTTGTGATTTGAGATTGGGGTAAATAGCTGGCTAGCCAAGATCAAAATCTTACAAGGTAATATTTAATTGGAAGAAACTAAATTGCACTGGTGTTCTCACCTGAATCCCCAAGAACTCGATGATAACGTCAAGGGAGGGCACGAAAAACTCGTCGCAAACGATGGCAAGGGCGACAAACATGTAGATGACGCCAATGATGTAGAAGACGACTGCCCCCTGACGCCGCTGTTCCAGGTTGAAGATGTCAGGCGGGAAGAGTTTTCCTCCTTCCTCTTCAGCAGGCTTTTCCTTCTCCATTTCCTTCTGATGATCCTCCGGCGCTTCGGAACCCGTCGGTTGAGGTACGGGCCCAATCTGATCCACTTCCTGAATCCCATCATTTCCCTGCCGGGCGAAGTAAACTGGAAGTTCTCTGTCTTCCATCGCCACATAACTGAAGCTGGTGCCATTGGGCTTCCTCTCATTTACATCATCATCATCATTGCCATTGATGAGTTGCTGAGGTTGCCATGCAGGAGGAGGTTGTTCTTGGTATCGGAAATGGGGGGAGGAAGAGTCATCACGATCCTCTAGTATGGCATCAACATCCTCATTGTCCTCAGACTTTGGAGCACGTTCTTTGTCATTATTAGTGTCATCATCACTGCTACTACCACTATTACTACTGCTACTAGTACTAATCTTATTGTTGTTGTTGTGACTTTTTCTTTTGTGGTGGCCGCCGGAAGCATTATCATCATTATGGTTTTTCCGACTATGGAATGGTGGGGGCGGGTGGGGTGGCAAACCTTCGACTTCTTCTTCCTCCACGGGGGAGACCTGCTCCAGGAGGAAGTCCTCGTTGTCCATCGAGATAATATTGTTAAGACGGCGTTTTAGAAAGGTGGGGTTAGAGCCACTACCGATTCCACCTCCCCTCTCCCCATAGTAGAGGTGATCTGGATGTCTCAACCGAACAACTTCTGAATAGCATTGTTGAGCATTCAACGAAAGAAGCAGGAGGAGCATGGGCACTACTCCCACGAGGAAGATTAACCGTCGGTGTCGATACAAACTTGGAACATGTTTGAAAGTCCTCTTCTCCTCTTGGGCTATCATCTCATCCTCTCCTCCACCACCTCCATCCATCTCGTTCTCTCGACTTCTACACGTCTGCTCGCTAAAACTTTCTCTGGATGAGGATGAACTAGAGCTAGCAGTACTCGTGTAAGTGGGTGAGCCAGCAGCTACCACCACCGACGAGATGCCAGCGGAGGGGATGAGTGATGGTGATGTAGTATTACCCGAACTCGACATTATTTTTCTCTCCTGCAGCACCATTTTTTCACTATATAGTGTAGTAGTATTTTCTCTCTCCAGTTGTCAATAATTCAGGTTCATCATGTATTCACTTTTTTCCCTTCTGGTTAGTTTGATGCACTTAGAGGGAAACGGAGAATTGCCTTCCGTAGTCTCTTTTTTAAAAAAACCGAGAGGTGTTCTGATCGACTCTTTTAGCCCAGGAGACTAGTCGTTTGGGAAACACTACAGTTTTGTTGGAGTATCATCATTCTGATCCTCACGTCGACGACGATATGGGTCATCCAGTCGAACTCAATCCTTCAAATTAAATAGAGATTGGAATCGTAGTGTCCTAGTAGGTCTTCAAAAAATTCGATTT
Organism: Tyrannoseira gladiata; assembly: GCA_027744355.1. Lineage (NCBI taxonomy): Eukaryota > Metazoa > Arthropoda > Collembola > Entomobryomorpha > Entomobryidae > Tyrannoseira > Tyrannoseira gladiata. The sequence continues at coordinate 122 of JAHZNH010001984.1, read as the reverse complement.
CTTGGCGGAGGGGATGAGTGATGGTGATGTAGTATTACCCGAACTCGACATTATTTTTCTCTCCTGCAGCACCATTTTTTCACTATATAGTGTAGTAGTATTTTCTCTCTCCAGTTGTCAAT
>JAHZNH010001983.1:0-15241 GCA_027744355.1 Tyrannoseira gladiata | reverse complement strand
TATTAGTACTTCGATGACGAATTGCATTAATCGCATTTCGGTAAAAGTGACGGCCACCGATAAACTGCAAACAAGAGTTTGTCGTATTATATTACGGATTTCATAAAACAACAATTAAGTGGGCATACTAATAAATTACATACTTGGACAGGTGTAGCAAGAATAAACAGGAGAAAGTTTTCAAGAGAAAGTCCTGGCACAAGGCACATTGGGAAATTGCAACTCAGATCATGGTGATCCATATCCATGAAGTACATGAAGTAGACCATGATGATCATACTAGGAATTCCAAAAATACAGGAAACGAAGAAGGAGTGTCGCCACTTTGCAGTCATGTCTTTGTGATCAAGATGATGTAAATCTGACCGAGGTTCTAGAGAGGCTTCAAAGCCCATGTCCTATAACCAAAGAGAATTGCTGTTAACTACTGTTCCCATCTACGACTTTTTATATTGAATTAAAAAGAGAACGCACAACATACGTTTATTTCATCCAGGATGTCACGAGGACCAGTGATCTCGGGATCATACTTAAACTTTCCAGACGCCAAGGTTAAACTGACATCAGCACTGATCACACCCTTCATCTTCAACACATTCTGTTCGATTGAGTTCACGCAAGCCGAACAAGTCATACCGTTGATCTAATTTCCACAAAATATAAACATTAGTTCAATTAGTCGGACATCTTTGAGCTAAAGTCAAACTGACGAAATAGTTTCTCTCTTAAAAAAAGAACATTAAATTCCAAGGCTTTACCTGAATCTTCACTTCCCCAGGTCCGGTTACTTCATCCAACACCTCACATATGAATCCAATGTTTGACACAGTATTAGCTATTTGTGAAGCTAATACAAACATGGAGTCATAATAAACCTCTGCCTTGCCTGCCATGAGGGCCACACTGATCTTGTGAACGCCTGGAAAGTCGCAATAAAAATACGAATGAATATATTTATAGATCTAAAAATACATTAAAATCGTCAACTAAGTCTTAAAGGAATAGCTCACCCTCTATCCTCATGACTTCCTTCTCGATGGTGGCAACACACGAGGCGCATGTCATTCCCTGGATCTTCAGCATGCATTTGTCATACTCCGTGTTGTCATCGAAGATGTTGACCTTGGTAGATGATTCGGCCATTTTGACAATTTTCTCCAGGAATCAGAACACGTTAAAGAATCAAACTATCGCTTCCTCTCCCACTGTAGAGTACAAGCTAAAATGAAACAAAAGTCAGGCACGTTTGTTTTTAAGATATCTTATGGAAGTTAATGGAATTATATTTAGTTGGTTATTTTCTCAATGAGTCGAATTTTGCAACAAAAAAGTAAAAACGAAAAGGAAAATAGTAAGGATTTGGTTTTCTTTGTTTACTTCACATGTTCCTACAAATGAGATGTAGTTTCTGTGAGTTACGACGTAAAATGCCCCAAGCTGACATCAATTCTGTAAAACAATGGGTTTGCCAACTCCAACACATCTGCTGACATATAGATAGATACGATGGCGATTGATCTTGCGATCGCAATCATGAATCCGTGGTATTACCTAATGTGTTGCAGGCTTCTCACCACACTATGCCCGAATCGGCATTGAATTGAATAAAAAAACCAGTCTTATTTTATTTCAGACTGAAGATGCTTCTGATGATCCAGCAAAGTTAAAAGTAGCATAATTAGTCCAAAGCGATCGTTTGAATGTCAGCACATAAAAAAGCTGAATATGCAACCCCAGCCTTCACTTCACTGTTACATCACAAAAATCACAAAAGTTGAGATTTTCTATACATCTATACGCAGAATCATGAAATAACTATGATACTGGAGCTTGCGACCAAGATATATTTCTAAATGCCAAGATCTGTCAGAAATCCCAGACAAAACTCTCCAGCTCCAGAGTCAAGATTCATGCACCCAATTGATTTGCATCATCGTAAGATGCATTTATCGTTACTTACTCGAGCAATTGGGCAGTCAGAAATAAAGTTGGACATCCGCATCCATATGAAAAGAGTAGCCCCGCCAGTTAATACTGATATCTACTAATAAGTAGACCTTATCACAAAAAAGGCTTAAAACTACTACATACTTATCTCGAACTCTTATCAGTTAAGTATGCTTTTTACTCTACGCTCTGCATGCTTCTGAGTCTCAGTATACTACTTTGTGTTCATGGAATAAATACTGGTCGCAAATATCCAGTCAATAACATCATTGTTTCTTCTGACCAGGGCTGGGTAATTGGCAAATTTTTTTCTTAAATTAAAAATTAATAATTAAGGGGTTCAAAAAGTTATTAATCGATTAATCACTAACAATTAATCGGCCAAAATTTCTTCGACTAAAATAATAATTAAAATAAGCATTAAGGGACAGGGTACAAATGGATTATGACAACAAAGACGAGTTAAAAAATGAAAATTCGTATAAAAAATCCATTTTTTCGTATGACTTTCCGGCGCAGACAGTAATCGAATGCAAATTGAAGTATTTTTGTGGATCAGGGAGATTATTTGTCAGTAGATATCAATATTTCTCTAAGTCTCTTACAATTCTGAACCCCTCAAATTTTAGATACACAAACTTTTTTACAAGCGCTGCCTCGAATGTTTTAAATATCTGTTCAATTCAGAGAATCATAATGCGAAAAGCTTGACCGACAGATTTTAAAACTGTACTAAAATGGGAGAATAAATCAAATAACAAAAATTAAAATTGAATTTTGATATTTTTCCCTGATTTTGTGCCATTCTTTTAGCTTTTTACGCTTCATATGCTGAGCCTACACATTATCTAATTTCAATTATTAATTGACAATAATTACAATTAAGCATTAAAAACTAATTTTGAGATTTGAAACTTAATTGAAAATACGACTAAGGATTAGTTAATCCTTAATTGAAATTAATAAATTAAATTAAGTAATTGCCAATTACCCAGCGTTGCTTCTGACATGACAAAGCATAAGCCACAACAACTTTATTGAGTTAATTGTCCCAAACAAAAAAGGAATGATTCATATACATACTCAATCATTCGTACAAAAATTGACTCCTCAACTTCAGTTCTCAGACCGCTTTGTATGTCGAAAACCAATGATGCGATACAACTTTTTAAATGACGACGATGGAAATTCAGAATGGTTATATAAATACATTGAAACTGCATGGATGTGATTATGGTTTTATACATGATCTTTCCATGATACCTTTTGGAATAAAAAATCGGAATCGCTTTTATCGCATTTCTATATTCGCCCATAAATATGCTTGCCCCAAGATATCGTATGTCAGAATATCCAAAAAAAATGTACTTTTTAAAAATGAGTGTTCATGAAGTCAACACTGATCTTTTTGTCCCTAGAAAGGCCATAGACACACGTGCAGTACGATGATTCAGGGTTATCAGTGCAATTACGAAATTCAAGAAGCTTAAAACTTGAACTGACCTCGGAGTTACTTGCAAAAAGAACTATCCATGATGATTACTGATTACACTACAACGCCTACAACGGCACTGAGTATGAAAAAGTAAGGATGGCACAGTTTCTGGCAAAGATAGCTTTAGAAAAATGAGTAATCGATTGTCGATTTCCTTCAATGCTCTTTCCAACAACCATATTTCCAAGATTCGATTTCCCATCTGCAAAAATATGACTAAGATATGCTTCTCCATTGTTCGCTGTTCCTGGAAATTCTTTTTTCATGAGTGAGACATACACGTGCACTATTTTCCAGGGTTAGGCATGAAAATTGTACTTGATTGTCTGTCTTCAAGCTGAATAATACAAATAGTCAATTAAAATCAGTAAAAAAGTACTTACACTTTCAAGGCGAGAGAAACCTCCAATCCGAGTAAGAGTAATAATTATAAATCTGATACAGAATATCTTTGAACGTGCTGGAAAACTTGTGTAATAAATGTTGCAAGAGTAAAAAGATTGTACCAAATGAAGTGTTTCAAATACTTGGAATAAAGTTCCAGAAAAAGAGTTTCACAGAAATGAAAGAATAATGGGAGTACTGAGGAAAACTTTGAGTGGAATAATATCAAATATCACTGACTGAGACTGACAAGTTTTGTATATATAAGCCTGCTGGAAAGTTCAAAAAATCAAATCTACGCTCCGCAGGAGTTTTCAATGAAAGAGTGGCAATTTCGAAAATTCAGGTTTCACGGGGTGGGTTGATAAAGCACAACAGACAAGGTCACAATGTACGAGTGATTCATCATCACGATCAATGTCATCTGTTTTGAACAAGTGCACACGACTAGTATTAAAAACTGATTTCAGATGATGTATTGAGTCTGTACAAATCACAAAATTAAAGCATTTCCACCGCAACAAGTTGTAGCTGTAATCGTTATTCGTTTTCCCGTGGTGAATGAGTATTGGGGCCTGTCTCCAGGCATTTCCACGCTTTTATATCATTTGGCCGAGTAAACAAAATTAAATGGAGGGGGAGTGACCCTTAAAATCTAAATTTCGATGACGCAAGAAAATCGACACTCCACCATCCATCACCACAACTACTCACTACCACTTGAGCCCTAACATGACACGGTGATAGGTCACGACGACGAAGGTCATGTTACGTAAGAAACATTTGATAGTTACATGGTCACTCTGACTACCCGAGAACTTTCCAGTGAACCACTTTACCCCATGTGATGGTTCGGAAGATTCTAGAAACACTGAATGATATCATCATCACCTCACGCTCGCTCACATCACAGGGTTAGGTTCCAAGAGCCCCATTAAAATTTTGATGATAATGTGCCATAAACGGAATTGAGTTAATTTTTATTATTACTGCATCTTCAACACCACTTCGGACTTTTGGGCTAGTCCCTGCTCTAGCTTCCAACAGGAATTCAATTAAACCTTAATGTTTCTCATCCACCCAAAAACGGAAATGTAGCTTATTGCGTAAAGTCCGCCTATAATTCAATCAATTAATGAAGAACTCCACATTCTTGGAAATCGGCTGTTGTAACGTAATATCGTAAAACTTTTTACTTGTTGATTCAAGTGTTTTTAGTAGGTTGATGTTTTTTTTTTGTTTCAAATGCACGTAGGCATTCCTATTTTATTTGAAGTGAGCATGTGCCACCACCAAGTAAATGACATTCATCAAATCTTAGTGCTTTTAAAAGTCGACGTTTTAACACTGTAACAGCAGCAATAACAATAATAAGCCAATAATAAAGGCATGTGGGTTTCGCATTCGACGCAATAGGAATCCGTCAGTACGTCACATTATTATCTATCACTTGAATCCTTCCAATGTGGTGGTGGTGATGATGGTGCACCCTTTAAAATTGCCAATGAAAAGTAAAAAAAGTGAAGTGAAGATGAGTTTTTTAATGTTTGTCTTGCTCTTAAGTGCTTCAATGATTTCGCTTGGCACACATTTTATATTTATTGCATTGAAAAATGCAGAAACTGCATGCCTCCACTGATGATAACGTCTTTAATCCTTTCTTCTCAAAAAATTGCACACAACAGCCAGCTGGCTCAATTGAATGAATTGGGGAGAACCTTCATCAAAGTCAAAAGGAGCACGGCAGCGAGCTATCACAACCACACACACACACACACACTCATTTCATCCTGCTTTTAGTGTGCTCGTTGAAAAGTGAAGGCGAAGAGATGAAGATGATATCATTTTGAGGATATGAGCAAAACTCATTCTTTGTACTTGTTACCAGTCCTACGTACGTGCATTATAGGCTTATCCGTGTCTCCTCTTACTCACTCGCCTCAAGTTTAGTGCAGTGAGCGAAGAATGGTCTTCTTTCTAACTTTGTTCGCTTGCTCTTCTCATCACGCGCTGGATTTGCATGACTTCCTTTGTGTTCTGAAAGCGTGGGTGGTTCCTTTCATGAGATAAGCTGAAGGAAAAACTTATCTGGGTCTTTATGCTATTAGGTAAATAAGTATTATAAGTGTGGTATGGTATGGGTAAATATCTGATACATTAAAAGCTATTTAATTGGGAGCGCTGTGAGCTTGCTACTCCTCAAAGTCTTTAAAAAAATGTATGATTAAATAAGTCACTCTCACTCGAAATCCTCGTGCACAATAAAATAACCTTTTTGAAAATTTGATTGCACGTGTGTGTAGAATTGAAATTAGCCATGATATGCGCTTGCGAAAAAAACGTTACGTGCTAAACGTAACTCATGAGGCAAAGTTCAAGCCCGTAAATTTCGTTTTTTTTGAAGCTGTAAGCTTATCAAGACCAGGAAGACGCAATGGTAATTCCAAAGGAATTCTTCATGCACTCATGGAATGAAAAATCCTCCGTTTGATGCAATAAAACAAGCTGAATGAGTGCATATCGCAGTGCAAAGAAATTATCTGAAGTCTTGGGCATCACGTAATTTTAAATGATTAGAATGCAATAAAGGTACTATAAATGGATAACCAAGTTACGCAATCGCCTTAGAAATATCTAAGATCGGGACTCGAAGGAAAATTAGACTAGAGGACGTCGTATACCATTAAAGCAGTAGCATGAATGTCAGTTAGGTATATTGCCCAGAGTGTTTGCAGTTCATAATACCACCATCAACTGCCTGTCAGTGTCAAGCGAATGAAAAAGTTTTATGTAAAAAAAAACATTGTGGTCTAAACTGGTCTAAATATTTGCGATGAGGCATCAGTTAAAAACGTTGATGTTAGATGTTGCATAATCATTTATTTGTGCACAACTTTTGATGATCGAAGCTGGAGGGCGGATTTTAGAACATAGAGAATGACACATAAAAAAGTGTTCGATTGAAAAAAAGTTTAGTCAGAGGCTTCTCCAAATTTGCACTCAAAACGCAATCGAAGCAAGCATGTTTGATCTTTTCCATTGGTACGCTTATTCATGATTTCACGGTAGCCCTCATATTCTACCGTTATGGGTGATATATGTCATTTACGAATTGTTATGTCGGAAGGGTTGAGTAAATGATGGACATCCATAAAATCTAGTTGATTGATTGTTGTGTTTTCGGAATTATGACAATAAGTAATTTCATTACTGTATAAAACGTGGAGGGATTGAAAATTTGGAAACTACGAGTGGGGGCATCGTTACATTTCAATTTTAATGGAGATTTGTTGAATAAAACTGTAGACCATGATGATTCCAAGAACCAAAGAAAACTGAACATGCTTTGGTGGTGCACTTCCATACATTTCTGCCATCATCGTAGAAACAAAATCAGTTACGCACACCTATTTACGCAACTTAGACTGGAAAATATTTATTAAGTTAAAATAAATATTATGTTATTGAACAAGTCTAGTTTACAACACTCAAGGCGACCGTGTGACAAAAACGCGTCAAGAAGTTCAAAAACAGGGAAATAAGAATAAAACCAAAAAATCTGCGGGCATTTCGACGGAAGACAGAGTTTGGAAGAAATTTCGATGATGGATTGACAACTTCGCCTTCGAAACTTACGATAGGATTAACTATAAATAAAAGATATAAATTATTACGTCTCACTCAACCCTCACGATGGGAAAATCCATTCATAGCTTAAAGATATACAAGTCAGGAATGTATTGAATTTTTTTCGCGACATAAAATGAACATTTTGCGACCAGGTACTACAAACAAAGCACAATCTTGCACTTCAAAGTCCATTCGATTCCTTCCGCTCACGTTATGCTTCTAAAGACAGCTATGCTGAAGATTAGGCTGAAAATCTGCAACGTGAATTTCGATAAGTTAGTTATGCGATATTTTCCAGATTAAATGTTCAATACACAGAGAGGTATTTGAAACAATGAATCATGTCAAATCACCATGAAGCACGATACTGTGACTCCAATACTTCCAACAACTGTTCCTCCCTCCTTCAACCTGTACGCACATCCCATTGTCCAGATTTCGTTGGGTTGAGCGGTTATTTGGCATGCAGGGACCTTTTAAACAACACCATATCATTAAATGAGCTTCCAGTAAAAATGATCCCTTAAACGGTGTGATCAAATTAATTTAATAAATATTAAAAATACAGATTCTTTGGGTAAAATGAACTTACCGTGTTTAAGTCCTTGCAGCAACTCGGTGGCACTTTTTCAATTCCATGGAATACTGTTAGCCAGTCTTCATTATTGCTTGCACCACAGCATTGGTACTATATTTAATTGGAAGAAGAATAAAAAATTAAACGACTTTGAGCCAAAATTGCAACCAATTAGATTCATAGGTCGTTAATGAAGGCTCATTTATCTTCCTTACTTGTATCTGCACAATATCCCAAGTTTCTCGGATGGAGTCACTCTTGTTATACTTTTTCATGGAGTTTAGCATATCCGTTTTCATCGGGGTCGACTCCTTCGCAGTGAAAACATATCCAAGCAAACCTCCTATCAGCAGCACCACAAACGATATGAGTAGTGCGATGATGAACTGCAATTAGAAAATTGAAGGAAGAGAAATAGTTTTGGGGGCAAGATTCTTTAAGTGCTTCATGCTTCATAAATACAATTTTTCCGAAAGCTCACCGTCAGAATGAAGCATTTAATTTCTTTCATGGCACCAAAAGATCCTAATGCGACGAGGAACATTGTCGCGATTCCCATTCCTAGCAGGACATAACACGAACTTTTATAGAGACTGTCACTTGCAATGCGTTCAAAATACGACTGATCCCGGAGTTTGACTGCTCCGACGGCTGTGGCAGCGATTCCTCCAAGCTGGGGAAAAATATGTGAATAAATGCCTGAGTACATTTTAATTTAGCTGAATAATTGTCAGATTCAAAAATCTATCAAAGGCATACCAATACGATCAAGTTAGCTGTAAATAAGCTATATCGCATGCATTTCCGATATCCATACATCGTACTGCCGCAACCCATCTTGCATTAATTATGGGAACCTAAAGTCCAGATAGAAGAACAAAATGAAAAGATTAGAAAACTTTTGTTTTATTCATTGAGCATTTATTTACTTGGTTTCCTCTAATAAGTGAATGGAATGGTGATCGGATCAGTGGAATGGCTCAAAGAAAAAGTTAAATGCATTTTTTAAAAATGGTCAAACCATTAATCCTATGCTATTTATCTATTCTTTATTTTGAATAGATAAGTAGTTACACAAAAGCTATTGGAAATTAATCATAGACTACCAGCCATAAATTTGATGCGATAGCCTTCGAAAGATATTCCTTTTCTAATTACTGCACAGAAGGTAAAAAAAAGTTCAGCTGGTAAGTATGTATATGAAGACAAAATACCACGCAAATCCATCTGCTCCGCGCTCTTTCTGAAATATTGGCAAATTTGCCACAAATGTCAGTTGATTTCGAATTCGGTCACAGAGCTGACACTTTGTCATGTCATCGCATTTTCAATCTCGGGATCGAGTACAAAAGCGACGCTTAGCCAAAGTGAACAAAGAAAGAAATTAATTCATGTTTTAAATATAATACCTGTGAATCGAATTATTCTAAGATCGAAAAAAAGAAAAAAAACAATTTTAAATCGATTGGCTTCTTTAGAGATTGAATTTCATTCACAAATCATTGTCAGCCGTGTGGTTTTTGCTTAATGCAAACTGATAGATGAGAATGTAGCACATTTTTCTTTTCCATACGTGTGCAGGCTTCTTGTACCCATGAAATGACGATTGAAATGCATTTCTTGATCATTTTGTTTTGTATTCATTTCCACGGTTCGATAAACCCGCACTATTTTTATAGCCGGACTGTCTCTAGCTTTCAACTGAATTTGGCTCTTTGAAGCAATGAATTCGAAACGAAAATGAAACGTATCTGAAGATTTTCTTTGAAATTCTCCAAAAGTACCTCTACGCTGATAAAACTGTATTTCTTGCAAGTCAATAATACCCAATCCCCACTATTCATGAGATTGTGAAGCGTGCACAAGTTTTGAAATTCAACGACCTCATTATTAAACGAGAAGGACATGCTTAAAAACAGAAACCACGCGTTTCCGAAAACGTCACTATTCTTCTTCTGGAATGTAATATCTACTTACAACTAGGGAAAATTCCAGGGGAAATAGTCTGAGTCCTCACTTCAATGGTTAAAATCACGAATGTATTTGGGAATGAGTAAGGAACATTATTCGATTAACTCATGGTCATTCTATCTAATATCTTTTCCATTTCCGATCACAACTCCACCAATTTCTTCTCGAGCAGATCAAATGGTATTGAAGATCAAGTAATTATCATATATTATTTTCTCCTTCTACCTGATATGAATCACGGAGGAAACGAGCAAAAAGCGAGGTCACCACCACACACCATCGACTAAACTATCGCAGGACAAAACTGTTCGTTTGTGATCTGGCGAGCAAATAAAAATAATAATACGAGGCACCACCACTGAAAAACCAACGACCAGCCAACTTCCTACGTAAACTTTGGCCACTAACTTCAGCGTCTGACTAAAAAGAAGTGATGCAAGGCGCTGCTAAATATCCAAGCAAAGAAAATGATGTAGTAGATTCCTTAATAAATGTATTATCTCTTGTGGAGCCTGTAAATCTAGCACTGGTTACATAGGAAGCTGTGATGAAACTGATTGATGAATGAAAACACCTTTAAAGTCCTCTTAATTTTTTTTATCTTGGGACCACAGGTACACATGAAAGAAGAAAAAAAACCACATGAGTATCACAGGTTGGCCATCCCTTGTAATAATGTTGTAAGTACCTAGGAACAAAAAAATGAATCCTTTCCTTTAGGGACGCATTTTCATTCAATTACATATCATCATTATTGCCTTGCTGTTGTTGGCTCGAGCAGCATGCAACAATGCCTACATTGTAACAACAACAGGTTGTGTGCTTGTCCGTACGCTTTAATACATTAAGTCTAGTCAACTATGGTTATCATGAAAAAAATATTATGCAGCAGTAGTAGTTAGAGTTAGGTAAGAAAAGTAGAAGTGCCTTGAGAGAACGTGCATGCTTAAGACGATTATGATGATGATGATGATGCACAGAATTGAGCTTCTGAGCGAAGAACCCAACCATTCGCAATCTCGTGTGCCATTTGACAAAATAACGTTACTGAAGTGGAACCCAACTCTAAATTTCATACTTCTCAAGGAACACTGTCTACGTAGCGTCACATTATTGACGGACTTTACAATTCATTGTTGCTAGCCACCGTTATTGTTATCGCTGCGCTACGAAGCAAAATGAAACCACAGAAAAGTTACGTTGAAATCGCTGTGAAGCGACGTGCGTACGTTGCTGCGATGGTGATGGCGACGATGATGAGGATGATGACAATGGCTGGGGACAACGGCAATGCAATACACAAGCGCACCGTTCGTGAATAATCGAAAACCATAATGGCGCTTTTGCTGTGTAATCCTAACTTCAAGAGCATTTGCCTTTGAATGAGAGTTAGTTGCAACAATGCCCATACTATATCGTAACACCCGATATAAGTAAGCCATACATAATAATGCTGAATCAAGATGAGAAAATGTAATTCTATGCATGATAAACTCTATGCTCATTCGTGAGCGTTTTACTCCCAACGCTATACTGTGTACACGTATAATACCACTGGAAGTACAAAACTATCAGAATCAAAAATCACGCTTCATCTGTTTGAAAAGTCCGTCTGGTAGTCAGCAACAACGTGGGATAAGCGAGTGTTCAAATTTTTATGTTTCTACCCGTGAGTCTTACCTAAGTCGGATGACTTTTTAAAAGTTGATCACGAAGTGAGAATAAATTTTTAAAAATAATCCCTACATTATTCTTCGAAGAACTTAGCTTAGTATTCGTGGAAAACCTATGTAAATCAGTTAAGCCAAAATGCATAGTTATTTTTTCCATGCAAAAATTGATGTTTTATGTCATTGAAGTAATCGTGACTCCTGGATATCTTCATAACTTCATTTCCGACTTCAGTCTCACTTTTGCAACTTTTGGAGACTACTAGATTCATATGTATATATGCTTAAGCTATGAAAATATACGCTCTTATAATTATACCTGAAAACAACAGTTAAGTACATGTAACGTGACGGGAGAATAATTCTCTGATAATTTTTTATGTCGGTATTCCCAGATCATCTTTGGCTGTGATATGGCAAAACGCATTGATGCGCCTAATAAGCTTCGACAGCACTTGGACTTCAACCTGACAAGTTTGGAGGCACAGGAGGGGTCCTTCGTATTCATCAGATAGTAAAAACTTTTTCTATACCCTACAGGCTGAAAGACATAATTTTTTTTCTCGAGCAATAAATGTCGCGAAGAAGTACGTGAGAGATGACTGCGACGAATTAGTAGTTGACGCATTATTCAGGACAGGTTATTCAAGGTGGTGCTTTGTGTACTAGTAATGGAGTTATTACCCACTAAATTTTGGTTATTGGGTACTTCAAAATTGGTAAGAACTTGATTGAGTCAACGCCTGTGGGAATCATTACGTGTGGAAATAAACAGTCATTGGGATGTTTGCAAAACTACATTCCTACGGAAAGCTTAACTGTTGACATTATCACGTACTCAATGTGCATCCTTAAATTTTGGTCCATGTTTAAGTTTAAGCTGAAACCGAAATAAATTTTCTTCATGTAAAAAAATCCATCCCTGAAGTAAATATAGCGCTGCCCTATGGACTTTTACGAGGTTGACCTGCCGACTTCCTTTGAAGGAGGAATAGATCGTAAATCGTCAAAAGTACTCATTTATTAATCTTCTATACTCCACTATGCACTTTAATGGTACCTCGGATAGTCGTTGTGGTTGCATCCATGCTTTCCGGACATGTTCATCATTTTTAATGACGCAACTAAAATAGTGGATCAGAAATCCAGCAAATTACGGTATATCGCCTTGTAATTGGTAGGAAAACTGCCATAGGCATCCATGAACATTAGCAACATACGTTGGACGAGATAAGTAGATACGAGCTGGAAGCTAGCGAAAACATTTTTTACGTATTATTTATCATGACCATAACCATAAGCAAACAATCTAATGGTCGAAATGATCCTTAAGTTGTAATGTCTGATTTATCATCATGCCATCAGTATCAATAACGCACGAATAAATGATGCAGCGGTTTTCCAAGAGCAAGTTTGTTCTGATTGCCATCATCATGATCATCACCATCATCATAGCTACACCTTACGCATGTCATCTGTGATGCTCAAAGGTAACATAAATGTATGTATATTCTACTTCCTTCCGTTTTTCCACTTTATCTTTTATGAAGTTGACCAAGAGAGATGACTGTCCATATATTTTAAAGATGAGCTTATAAAGACGATTATTAGATCACGTTAGAAAGACGGAAGTAAAAGTAAAGATTCATTCGTCAGCAAGGAGGCACATTCCTCACGCCAGCTAGAATGTGATCTCTGGACTTAGAAATTCAATTAAATCAAGAAGGCTTTAAGCAGGGAACCCCATTAATAAAATCACCAGTGTTAATGACTAAACTCCTCATTCACCCCATTAAAGCATTCGCAAGTACGTGCTTAATAATTGTCAATCCATAAATGTGATTTTCTTCCGACTACAGGTGTGTGTGTCGTAATAATATCAATGCAGACTTACCTTGCTTCATGGCTGAATGTTACCGCCTTCAAACAAGCATAATCATGGCGAGTCATTCGGAAATTGATTTTTTTTGCTCGTGCTTCTTAGAAGGTTACATTTGAAGCGCATAAGTATTTATCTGTATGGAATCAACAAGCCAATTAAAACATTATCGCCGTCAACCTCACGAATTTCTATCTACAATCTCGTTGAATCCTTAGGTCAAAGTTGTGTAGATGGGCAAAAAAAATTATTCGATTATTTTAATTTCAGAAGAAAAAAATCTTCCCTAGATCAAATTAGTACATACGTTAAATCTGTCAAAAAAATGCATACCTACTTGTCTATTAATTTATTGTGGATTGATTGACAGTTTGGAGAATGTGACTTCATGCAAGTAAGTAGAAAGGCAGTTTTTTCCTTTACATTCATGTGGATTAGTTCAGGAGTGATTTAAGGCTTTATTTAAAGCATGATTTCGTCATCACATCACCATCATTCTTCACTACCGGCCAAAGAGAAAAAGGTTTATTAATAGGAAGTCGATGAAACTTGGTAAAAATTTTGCAAGCAACGTTCATATATCATCCATATCAACTTGATCGTCACATCCATCCCAGCACCTTCTTCCTTTTCTAAAGGACGTCACAGCCACATCTACTGGGTATTCTATTGTAGAATATTGCCAATTCGTAGAGATAGTAATGTTAACCCCACAAGAACATACTTGTTGTTAAGAATATGATGATAACAACACAGCATTAAGTATAATATTTTTGGACAAACTTGATCATCATAAAGTAATTTCCCAAAGCGTATAAGTAAGTATGTGCAATGAAAATCCGTCCATCATGGAATACTCTGCGACTAAAAGTAGATAGAATAGAATGGTCTACAACAAAGTTTCGTCTCTCACCTTGAATCCTATTCATTACTTTCGTAGTTTTGTTAGCCAACGACCTTCAATCTTTTCCGATTCATCCATCTCGCTCGCATTCTTGCGACGTGATGCTGATGACGACAAACAACAATGACGATGGACTATCTAGTGCGAGTGTGATTCATAAAAGGAGGAAGCGTTATGAGCAAGAGGTTCATCACTCTAAATACGTACTGCGAGTAATCGCTTCCACATACACCTTTGAGCAACCTACCAAACCAAGATCAAAAATATTAGCATACCTAATGATACCAACAATTATGGTGGTTGAGATAGCACTATTATTGAAGATTTTATTAATATTATTAGTGAAGTTCAGAGTCTTTCAAGAATGAAAGGAAATTTTCCTTTCCTTCTCATTCCATTCCTTTCCTACATTGAAAGGAAATGAATGGAAAGAGATTTTTGACTGAAAGGAATTGAAAGGAATGACAAAATTTGAAGATAAGAAGGAAAGTAATGAAAGAAAAATTTTCTCTTCCAAATTGCTTTCAAATAACTGAAAATTTTTGGCTAATTCTAGGGGTATGTAAAGTTCGAAATGTTCAGAAAAATAAATTTGAAGTAAAAAAAAGTTGTTTTATCTTCTGGTTTGGTTGACATTACTTAATAATTCCTCAATAATAATGATAATTAACTTAATAGTTTGAGTCGAAAATACAAATTATGGTTACAGAATCAGTGGCGGACGAATTAGGTTTCAAATACATAGCTAGCCAATACAACTAACTGGCCAACAGTCCTGCAATTA
>JAHZNH010001982.1:0-29928 GCA_027744355.1 Tyrannoseira gladiata | reverse complement strand
ATATTATCGTATTGCATAATGTATTTTTTTCGTCGCGCCAATGGAAAAGCCTGTCGTTGGGAAAATGAAAAGCTCCTCGAAAAAAGGGTTAAAATTAAATAATAACTGGATCAATGTCTAAATCAGTCCGCGCGACTGCTGAATTCTTTCTCTTTTGGACCAGTAACAAATGCGCATCACGAACCTTAATCATTCGATCAGATATGTTTAAACGATTCGACAAACAAATCGCATGATCTATGAATCCCATGTCATGTCACATTTTTAGTATTGTAAAAACGTCAGGATCAAGAGAAAAATCAGACGAAGTAAAATAAATAACGAATATTTTCTCTATTGTGCCTGGTGTGATGTGTGATTTGAGAAAAGGCAATCTTGACAGGGGGCAAACAATTCGACTTGCGAAACACGGTGAAAAAATACGCAGAAATGACTCGGATGAGGTAATCAAAAATTACAGTAGACAGTGTTCATGTACTACCTGTATTTATGCAAATAGGTACATTATAAGTAAAAATGATCGGTGTTGAATGAAAGGACATGAACTCATCACAAAATTATCTTAATCACAGTCCGTAACTTTATTGAAATACTAGCAAAAAATTACTGAAATAAATAGTGTACTTAACATTACGCAATAGTTCATATAAATAAGTTTTAACAAACACGTTACAGATAAATTAACAGGACTTATGCTAACAAAAATTGTCATTACTGATGAATGGCAACAGCACCATCGCACATTGTTGCTCGCACGTTTTAAATTACATTGTCTTCAAAATCAGTGGAATGAGATCGGTAGCAATAGGATATGAGCCTGCAAGTATAGCATTATTTAGTTACATCTTCAAAGAAAATGTTATTCTTTTTTGGAGCCATACTCATTCTTCGCCAATCAACAATGTTAGCTGCCATGATCGACCTTGATAATTTATTAAGCACCGATAAACGTCAAAGTAAATCCCTATAAATACATTCCACCGAGTTACATCTTCCAAATGATTTTTTGCCCATTAGAGTTCCTACAAAAATTTTCAAGTTTTTAAATTAAGAATAATGACTTAATTGGCATTTAAATTAATAATTAGGTTTTACAATAAAGATGGATTAACTTTGTTAAAGCAAATTGCAAACAACTTTCTTTAAATGTTTTTTATATCCGTGCTCATCCTATTCTGCATCAAATGTTTTATGTACAGCAAACTACATACGCACTTTCCAATATTATAACATGCAATGACGTTTTCCCACTCAGGATTTCAAAATGTTGAATTATCCATACAATGATACAATCTTTACATCATCATCATCACTATTTTTATAGCGATTAAAAACGGAATCAATTTGCAATTCATTCTTTTTGAATCATTTAAATAAACACACTACAATAATTCATTTAAGAATTATAGAAAAAGAGAGACCAAATAGTTAAATAATTATTATGATTACGATTCCAAGCAAATGAAACATGATGGCAATAAGACGCAAAAGAATAATTTTTAAAAAAATTAATGCGTTTATGCATGATTATCACTAGCAATTTAAGCTAAAGAAGAATACGTGGTGGGTTGGAGCATTATAATAACTAATAAAAATTTTAAATAATACCATTGAAAAAATTTATAGCACCGGATAGTAGAAGTACACACAAACAAACCACAACAAAAATTCTTTATAGACCGTAATAAATGTTGTACTCATGGGCTATGGTATGATATAGAGTCTAAAGGTATTTTAAATGTCTATTGAGACTCTGTAACATACTATCACCAAAAGAAGTTTGTGGTGTATACATATCTGAAAGGTTAAATCCATTACAATGCCTACTTCCATTACCTGCTCATATAAGTAATTATTATTTGTAAAAACTCATACCTTAGTTCAGATCTAATTCCTCCCATTAAACCTACGTTTCAATTTATTATTTACCTAGTAAAGTACTTCCAATAAAAATGGTATGTGAAGGAATTTCCCTAAATTTCAAAGAAGTGTAATCGTGAAAACCCGTAATATCTAGCGAATCCTTTATTTTGCAGACTATTGTGATAAATAGTACTTGGTAGGTAAGTATAATTCTCAGCAGATATCTCACTAATTTATTTGAATGATGCCATTTTATCCTAATTGTTGTGAATGAATAGTTTTAAAGGAAAAAAAACTTAATTCAACCAAATAATGTAAACAACGCTAAATCACTAATTTATATTCATGATAAAAACTGCTACTTTTATAGCTTTGATTATTGTAAAGCAGTTCATATGCCAAACGATCTATCACATATCAGTACGATATTTTTTATGCATTCCAGTATTTAAACCGTTACTTATAAACTTATCTATTACGTATAATTATGGTTGAATAGTAGTAATTAGTACTTTCCGAAGTAACAATGAATATCAAACACTATTTATAACCTCAGTACTTATGTATAGGTAGATAGATGTTATAGTGTTAGTTAGGCAAGTTAAGTAAGTCTTAGCATTGTAATAATTGTACCTTACGGATTGTGGGCAGCTAGCTAAACTCCTCCGAATTTTACATGAAGTAGCATATATTTACACTCCTTCAACCTTGAATTCCAATGGTTGGTGATGACAAATTGTTTTTTGTCGCCTTCGACGATTAGTTGTGGACAATTAAAGGCCTCACAGTCAAAGTCGATTACGCTCCAAATTGAATTCCTCATCATTTCCTCTGCTAGCGTTCAAAGCGTTACGTTCCTGGAGTTGCCGAAGAAGTTCGGAAGTGCACAAACTTATGGCCCGAGATAAATCCTCTGCTCCCCAAGGCTTGTTTAGCGGTGGGACGTGAATGAAAGCCGTTCTGTCTTTGTCAATGCTGAGACTCTGATAATAAGTGAAGTCGCAGAGATACCTAAAGTTAAAAGTATTACGAATAAATACTTAGTTTCTCTTGCAATTTACGGTATAAAACATTACTGACGATAGATCTTTTTTATACTAGATTACCTGCCAGGATCATAGGATATCTCAGCACGTATGCCACAGTTTCGTGAATTCACTTTACCGACGACATCTCTCATATTAAATCCAGACTCTATTACATCGCAGCCATCAACTACGCAAACGTTTCCGGCCGGAATGCAATCCATTATATCTGTAAAAGTAATAATTCAGGTAAGTAATCAATTTATTATTTAGTGTAAGTAAACCCTTGAACTGAAAGACTGAGAAAAAGAATTCGACGAAAGTTTTTAACCTGGTGAACTATATCCACAATTGTGTGCGTTTTGTTCAATAGTTATTGCTTTTGCGATTCCAGAGACACCGACATGTATCACCAACTAAATGGCAAACGGACATCAAGTTAATTGACTGCAGTGATTTACAGTTATAAATTGTGTTGGATTATTTCGACTTTTTACATCTGGTTGATGCTTGGCCCACAGTTTCGGTACGACATCAGCAACCAATTGATACACGACCTGAAATGATGAAAAGAATGGTTGGTTAGTCAATATTTTGAAGATCAGTATGGAAGTCTTGTATTATTTGACATGTATTTGATAGATAACCTACTGGCAAGTAATACGCAACCAACTTTACTGGTGTATTAGGATTAATGTTTGGGGGTAGTGTGATTCCGCGTTCTGGAATGCGGCTGACGGCTTCCCAACTCGAGTTAACAACGTGATCGCGGAACGGACCGAACCCTAAACAACGCATGGAGCATGTAAATAATATTAGGCATGAACTGTTCTAGTAACTAATCCGCCTAAAGTAATTCACTCAGGGGAGCTGCTTACCTGTGTATAGTACCGTTATCCCCGGTTCATTTTCTTGTGATTCACTTCCATTCGTAAATTGATTCTCGATACAACGTACAAGTTCACCTGTCAAAGTTTAAAAATTCCGCATAAAAAGCAACACAAAATAATTGATACCTGCAACAATAGAACTTTCACTGACCGTCAACTTTCATGTTTCCAATTCAGACTCAACTCTTTCTCCCACTGATTTTTTTAAGTCACACAGTTAGAAAGCGATCAAGTTATTGCTTAGATGTATTATCCCTACAAAAACGAAATAAAAACTCTCTAAATGATATCGTTCCATAATTTTTGCTACAATCAAAGCCACTAAAAGACCTACTAGCATTTTTTGTGCCTTACCTCGATTCTCAGACGTGACCTCGTCGTCTCATCAAGCCAGTCCCAACTACTCTCTAGGAAGACGATTTGTACAGAATAATGACTTTTGATCCCTTTATCCCCAAACTAATTTTATCGGCCTCGCCCAACAACAACACCTAAGTAAATCGCATAAACAAAATTATGACGACCTAGGCCATGACTGCACTCCCAGATAAATGCGACATCAAACAAAACCTCACACACATCAACTCTCAGCTTCAGACATTTCTTCTCCCTTCTTCGCCTTTTCTCCTGTGCAGTGAAATGATGATGCGGGACCAGGGTTCTCAACTTTCGAAAACCGAAATTAAAAATTAGGGAGGATTAAAACCATGTCAGTCAGACCTACACTCCCGAGAAAATTCTTCTAGAACTTTATACGCGCTGAATCCAAACAATTTTCCCTAGCATATTCCCTCATGTATTAAGCCCCACAATCCCATAGGCACTTGAAACAAAAAATATTGAAATTGAATTTTACCAGCAGCAGCTCAATTTTCTTCAAACTCTCATCATCACTCACTCTCAATTGGGTGAAGAAAGGAAAGTCCTTTGGTCTTTGACTTGGTTTAAGCACAGTAACAAGAGTGAATCTAAAAAAGAGAGAGAAGTCGAAAAATGATAATGATTGCTGTTGCTGGTTTCTTCTGCTGTTCCTCTTGTTGTTGTTTTTGTTGTTGCTTGAAGAGGTTTTTTAGCAAAAACATACCTACACACACGGACTCTTTTTTTACTTCTTTATGCATTCGTTTCGTCCTCCTATTCCTTTCTCGCGAATGCAGTGGTGGTGGTGGAAGTTAGAGAGGAGAGGAGCAGCAGCAGCATAATCATAATAAAACGCACAAAAATAACATTGAAAAGGGATTTTTTAGGAAGCCCATTGAGCAACAACGGAATTGCTTTAATGTATCATAAACCTTAGCAGAAAGACGACTCAAAAACCCAGAAGAGTTGCCTGTTTTCATATGAAAAATCGTATTAAACATTAGGCTTAGCTCGAACAAAAAACATCATCATCATATCGTCGTCGTCATCAACATGATCACGATGATGATGATGGTGATCAGCCGTGGACTACCAACAAACCAAACCAGCAACATAAAGAGGAGGAACGACCACGGGAACTAGATTCACTTCACGATCACTACGTGAATATCGAACATTTTTCTGAGCTCCGTCTTAATAATACCTTTATGTATCATAACACCTCTACCTCTGTTCTGGTCTGTTGGGGTTTTCATGCGATATTCCCGAAAGAAAATTCATAGAAGGAAGAAGAGCAAAACTCATTTCGCCTTTGTGCCTTGCCCAACTTGTGATGATATTCTTTACCTTGTGCAGCAGTAGTTTCGCTACTTTTTGTTCCCTACAACAATCATCTGTTTCCCGACCGTGTAGCAGTGGAAAGTTAAATGGACTCGGAATGAAAACAAATGATGTTGCGCATGCCCTGAAAAACGTCAATTTTTAGGTTGGGTAGTAGAGTATCATACACGAGTGTGTTGTGTTGTTGGGTACAAGCTTGCTCTTTTTTTCTCCCGACTCGATGCCATCCGTTTTTCTGTGACGATAATGACATGACTTCGCTCTACCACGTAAAGTAAACACTAAATCTTTTTATAAATACTTTGTCTCCTCTTGCTTGTCTTCGGAGAGGAATGAAATTCCATTATGAAAGTGGGAGTGATGTTATGATGATGCTACGCTAAATACGAAAACCAGGAAATGAAAAAAAGCTGTCAACTTCTCACCTCGTGAGATTGCCTACTTGCGAGGATAAAGTACTTACAACAAGCATAAAAAGTCTGTAAAATTGCATCTCAAAAGAGACATTGGGTTATGATATGAATACGAGGTTTTAAAATCATGCGTAGTTGACAACACAAACTGATGAACTGCTGCTAGCTTATCTGGGATGGGATAAATATAGCCTAATAATTGGTCAGTTTGTGTAATGTGAATATGTGAAGCTGATTAATGAAAAAAGAAGGGAAAGAAGAATTTGAATATATATATATAAATGATGCGTAATAAGAAGAATTGATAGCATATATCACACTTGGGATTCGTGATGCACTGTTCTACTTAATCATACGAATCATACGTATTTCAAGTTGATTAACTTCATATGTGCTTAATATTTTTGGATTGCTTTAATCAAGTGAATGATTCTCAGATTATAAATAATATACATGCTTTATCTCATTAATGTCTCCCATTAATTAGAAAAGTCATACAGAAGGTACTGCAGCATACAATTCATTAATTTACTTATTTTCGTACTCCCAACAAGTTTCATTCACGGAGTAACAGAGTTAAACCTAAATACACGCGTGAATGGTTAATTATCAATTGCGCAGTATTATTGTAAATTAATCATGGGAATCGGTATTTTTTGAAGGAGACTACATACTTATTTGAACACAATGTTTCATGGATATGTACAATGTATAAGTGGAATGAAAAGGTGCAGTTTAAGTTTAATCATCTTGAAACTCTGTTGTTCAGGTACTGCTGTCTTTTCCCTATGACTCATTCATAGCGAGCATTTAATCCGCTACGGCGACAACAACATGTCAATGATACTTGTGCCCAAAGTAAATACTCTGCACATTCTAGAAGTGGCAACAAATAGGTTGTTGTTGAAAGCATTACATGCGTACTACGAAGATTACGAGAATTGATTAGGGGCAATACAAAGTGTTAGTTGCCACATAATAAACATTACTCTACATATTATTATCGAGAACAAGTTGCAAACTGCCTGGGTGAGTGTGAGTACTTCCCTTCTCTACAAAAACTTGTACATCATCATCATATCCTCTATCAAACGAACACCTTAGCCAAGTTCGATGTGTGTGGGAGTGTAGTGGTGGTGTGAATTTTACCATTTTTTATCTTCATGTGGTTCAGTCTGATGCTAGCTATGCACTCTTTCGGGCTTGTTGAACACACTCAAATAGAATCAGGATTGTTTCGTGAGTATCACGCATAAATGCGAACAAAGGAAAGAGCTTTTCTTAGGTGATCTGAGTATTAAAATCACGGCGATGATCGTGAATTGAATATATACTAATGCAGATTTTAATTAACAATTTTATTTAATTACCATTTTGTTCAAAAGAGCCCAGAGAAGGAAAATCAAATAAGTAAGGGAAAAGATCGAAATGAAGTCTTTCCTTCGTTAAAGATCACATTATTTTGACTCTTACATCATTAAAACTGTTTTAAGAGAAAAAAAATTCATGCAATTTACTATATGTCCTTTTAGGCAATTTGTTTTTAAACCGTAGATTCTTTATTGCTATTTTATTAACATATCAAAATTCAGAAATAATAAATACATTCACAATAATTGTCTGTATAATAGTTCGTGTGGAAGGGAAGTCCTCATTTTCCAACTCAAAATTTATTCAGAGTTAACAACATACAACTAACAACATTCCAGTAGTGAGACCACACATCAACAAGAAGCTTGGTAAAAGTGAGGCGTGAAAGCAGAAAAAGCATTGGAACCTATTCTATTCTCCATTCAATTTTCTCCCAGTCGACCGACCACCGCAGCAGCAGCAGCAGTCTGCTGAGATTGAAAGCGAGATAAGTATAATTTTGGATCTTCCAGGGAGGGTATCTACCATCTCTCCATCTGCTCTTTGCGGGTGTTTTTAAGTAGGACTGCCATATATAACTCTGAAGCATTCGTGGTTGCTGGTCTGTAAGAAAAGATATTGGCAATTATGAAAGAATAACGAGTCGATCAAAACAGAGTTCCCTTTTCTTAATTTAAACCCCAGGGAATTTAATGAATTTTCACAATTTCAATAATCTCATATTCTTTCCCGTTCCCGCCGCTCCACTGGACTCTTATCGGTTGTGCCGTGAGTGAGTGAAATAGAGACGCCACCTCACCACTAATAATATTATGATTACGACTGCACCACTCTTATGATTATAGGCAATAAGGCTCATGTCAGCGAAAAGAAATAACGTCATTGTTCAACTAACTAAATCATAAAAAAATGGGAGAGTGAGGCTGGAACTGGAACTGACGGAAACAAGAGCAGACTGTCTGTAGTGTAGATTGTAGATGAACTTGGGTACTTTTTCCCCAGTGTTGAAAAGTAAGCCGGAGTGGTGTTCTGAGAGCGACAGACAGCTTTAGCTTGCTACACGTCCATATTTACATTATCTCATTGTTAGACCGAGATGAGATGGTCAATAAAGCTGAAGGCTGGGTAATCAAGTTATGAATAAAACACATTTTCCGCAACGGGAAAAGGAAAAATAAACTTTCCGATCCATAGAGGAAACCTCTTTTTTACTTATGTATATGGAATCACTGCAATGCAAAGAGTGCTTTCCTAGAGTTGATAAAGTCGAACGCGCAAATTGACTTTTCGTTTCAAGGAAAAAGTTGTAACGATTTTTTACAGCTCACTTCAGACTCTCTCCAGTACATTCTGCTACCCTTTAAGGATCCCATCCAGAGGTGGAATGGGGCATTGTAAGACGAACAGTGGTAGTGGTATTACAATAGAGAGAAAATTGGAATTGGAAAGTAGAACAGCCTTGATTATACCAACTTTTTGTATCTTTGAATAATTTGTAGAGAAGTTTCTCGCGGAAAAAATGTGTTCCTTACTGTTACTCCTATTATTCTTTTACTTAAAGTTATATTTTACCTTCACATCCTAGTACTTTTATTTTAATCCAGAGCCCAATGTAAAAAACTTACGTTTCTTCCAATGTGCTCCCTGAAATCTGAATCTAAAATGATTTTATATACCACAGAAGGAGAAACAATTGTGTGAAAGCCGAGAGAAAAGAGAGCAATTTATTGTTTGCGTTTGGAATTCTGAGGGAAGAACAACCAAAGATGAACAAAGTTTACAAATTTTTCTAGTAAATGAGGTGGAAATTTCTATTATTTTCCCAGGAACAATCTACATAAATACAAGCACAGAATACTGGTCTGATCTGATCAACCAAAGTAAGAACTACAACGAAACTCAAACCCAACTTGAAACTTGAGTCTGACGATCCATAATCAATTCTCAGCACGCTTTTGCACTCATTCATTCAAACATGTATGCAGAGTTTTTTTACAGAGAAAGGTTATTTTCTTCTATCAACTTATAAATGAATTTTGAGGTAATTCAATGTTTCTTGAAGATTTAGAAATGTTTAGACTATGTCAACGAAGACAAGTGAGAAATAAATGTGTAGCAGAAGTTGCATGATTATGTATCTACATAGCTATGTTGTAGTACGTATAGCATGCATAATTACTTCAGACATCGTGAAATTCATATCACTGGATGATAATTGTACTGTAAAACCGGGGGCTACTTGAGATTCATCATGTAGTAATTATTAAATAATTAACAAAATACTGCATTCTAATTTCATGAGAGGAATAATTATCATTGTTGTTCCAATTGCCATTGTTTCCTAATTTCCCGTCCAATATATGCTACATACTTTAGTGTAGTAATTTTCTTGCTCTTCGAAACCTTTCGCTGTATAAATTGTACGGTACCATTGGAACATCCATTTTACAAGCTGACCCCTTTCCAAATCCGGGTCTCGCAGGAAAAGTAAAAACATCCCCAACCTGACTTCACCTGACTATCTGAAGGGGAGTCAGAAGCATGCACATAAGCTACACGGAGCTTGGAGATCCTGTGTTTTCAAATAAAATTTCACATAGAGTTGCAGCGGTCGTGCGAAAAAATTCTAAGCAAACGATGATCATCAGATCCAGTGAAAGAGTAGAAACCCGTATGATGCCATTGATCAAAGCAAATCGGCGGAACAAATCGCTTTCCGTGTGTCAAATCTGGTACTTCTGAGCCAACAACCAGGACGTAGGACATCCTATTAAATCCTAGTTTTTCTTCTTTCCCATTTTTTTACACTAAATAATACCAACCAAGCACGTCACATGAACAAACAAGGTGTATTACACTTACTTGCTCTTTACACACATAAAAAGAGTTCCACAATGCCCACGCTCTGGTCCTCCAGCTTTTATTTTATTATCATTACAAATAACAGAAGGACATGACATAAAAAAACTCCGAGAACAATCCTCATCAACTTCATCAACATCATGAAGCGTATTACCTTTGCTTCCCTTTTCCCCGGAAAGAGCCCATCATCATCATCAGGATTATGCCATAGGTTTACAAATAGAAAGCACGCGACGTGACGCTCATTTTCCGAAACTTATCTAAACAAAAGGAAGGAGATAATATGAAGTGAATTTTAAAGTGGGATATTATTCCTAATCTAGCGAGACTGACGAAGCAAATTTAAAAAAGGATAAATACAAAAAAACTCCGAATAAATTTTCGGTTTGTTTGCACAAACTCCATTATTTTTATGCTGGTCGATTACCTCCACACATTACTTGAAATGGAATTATCAAAAAGGGGATTTTTTTGTGTGTCTCTGATTTCCCTGAACGAGTACATTACTACTGCGAGAAAATCAAATACAATATCACATACATACATTTAAATGAAATAGGTAAAAAAATATTAAAGTTTTCAACCTTGTCCCTTCAATTACTTTTTCCATTGCTTTTGAAGTGTCTCCATCCAAAGATAAAGTTATCTATTTGTTTTATTTTTTTGGCAAGGTTCATTCACGTAAGTTTTATTGGAGGAGTGAAGTGATTCCCATTTCAGGATTTTTGATGTCATTATCATGATTATTATGATTATTACATTTGTATGAGCAGGACGGCAAGGGAGACGGGGGCATTATGCTTGTACGTATGCACATTACATACATATGTACACAGCAATCACACGCAATGAACATTACTGTAGGTTATTGAGTTTTTTTTTATGTGTACAAGACCTATGGACCATATCATCAAGTACATTTATGATTATAGGGTTTAGTTGGAGGACGGGGCCCTTGGGACCGCAAACAGATATCTAGCTCTGCGATGGAGAGAATCAGAGAAAAAAATGGGGAGGCAAGCACGCGTTCAACACACTTCTTTCTTTCCACCCTTTCCCGGTGCAAACAGCTTCAGGATGCGATCCTGCTTACTTTTGTTCACCCAGCCAGCTCAACAATAATAGATTTACTACTTCAGTGTTACTTCCCCATACAAAATGACGGGCCTTTAGCGTTAAACTCTTTTTCCGCTTTTGGCAGCTACCACCACCGCACCGCTCCGCTCTTGCCTATTTACTTGCTCCCTTTTGGTTTTTGGCATTGTGCTTGTGCTTATTATTTTAATCTAATCTGTGTCGGCCGAATAATGGAGGAAACATTGAAATTTATTCAAAGAGATGACAAGACCCATGAAAAAATTGCCAGGTATTGTTTTAAGAGGGTGTATTTGGTACTCATGAAAAAAACGATAGATCATTAGAGGTAATTGTTGTACTTGCGACAGTAAGTTATTCAGTTTGACTGTCAAATTATGCTTGTACTTTATTCTTAATATAGGTATTAAATCACATCTGTCTTCTGATAAAAATTGTAGATTTTGTAAAAAAAATCCTTGTAATGCCAAACAGTCCAAACTTCTGAATTTGTAGGAAAATATGTCTCTTTATGAATTGTGAAGTGGGATTGGGGCGAATCGAGACATTCTACAAGAGGTTTACTTTAAACGTTTACGGTTTAGAATCTTCTCATGGCTAAATCACTGCTATAAAACTGGAAAAACTCTAACAGGATCGATGCCTCAACCTTGTAATATGTCTCTATGCAATCACGTACACCAACAAATCTGTTTTCCCCCGATTATTGGCAAACTTGTTCCCTTTCATGAGAATGACTTATTTAGAGAAAAGAGGCTTTAGTTGCTCCATTCAATCTTCCACTGGAACGAAATTAATCGGAGCATGTACCCTCATCATTAAAGTTACGTTATGGGGCAATGATTGTGAGTAAAGATGATAAGAAGATTTGGTGGTTGGCCTTCATCACATCCTTTATTTTTTTACTTCTCAATAATTGAATACAAGTTTCATTCATGCAGCATCAAAAACATCATTGAATCATATCCACGTTTACAATTATAGACGCATTGGGTTTTTTACACAAGTTAGAACATATATACATACCAAATGCGACAGGAATACCTCTAATTCTAAAAACCGTTTTTGCACATTTTATTTATATCATTAAAAAGTACCCACTATGTACTTATATACATATTTAGCTAAACCATCAGAATTATTATTTCCTCATCGAAGGAAAAAGTTTCGTAAAACTCTGAAGATTCTACTTAACCCATCTTAAAAGCAATACTTGTAATAATACTGCCTGCTTCATACATCAGTAAATGCATGCTTTGTAGGGGGATTGCAACTTTCATTCGTGGAAAGGAATAAAAAAGGGAAAGTTGTTATTTTATGACTATCTCAGCACTCTAATTGTACTTTTCTTCCCCAGAAAAAAACCTCATTTCTCCAGTTAACCGATCGAATTGACACAAGAAAACGATTTTGCCATCTCGAGCTCGTTATGTACACCACACAATAATAAATAAGCATGCTTGTTTGTGGACATGGAGCGCTTCGTAATTCTTCGATGGCAATCTTGAAATCTAACAAGCGAAACGAAGAGTAAGCATACAACTTCGTTGAGAGGATGAGGATCTACTTTTTTATGTCCCTACTTTTCCTTACGTTTTTTATCTTCTTCTTTACAATATTTTTTCGTCTGGTAATGGTTCAAGTGTTACTAGAGACTAGATAAGTACATTGCATTGCTATTGGTAAGGACAGGAAATAAAGGAGCATCACATCACAATTTATTCATTTTCTATTACATCGTATCGTGTCGCGTATGCAGTAGCTTGAGTTGGGTACGTATCGTAACTTTATATACCGTTCCACTTTCACTGCATTCGATTCCCAATCCTGGAGACTTTCTTTCCCTTTCCTTGATCCTATTTTTCGTGTCTCTGAGTTTCCTATTACGAATCCTAAATTACAGACACATTCAACCAGAACGGAAGAGGATTTATTTCTTAACTGGTAGACAACAACAAAACCCCGACATCAACTTTCTGTATTTACTAACGATAAGGGTAGCTAAAGGGCACACCATCATATTATCAGCTACAACGTTACAAAAAAGGAAGAAAGAGCTGTACATACTACACCAACTACTAATACCAAACCGGTTTCGAAGCACGAACCTTTTTCCGCTGCCTTTTTCCCTTCTTCTCCAGCTTGGAGACACGGAAAAACGCAAATAATAAGGAAATAATGGTTAAATAAATACCCTGGAAAATTCTTACGTAATCGTGTCCTCTTCGATTTCAGGGAATCGAGTAACGAACGACGGCGGTTCGTGACACCAGCATTAATAATCCTTTGCTACTGCTACGCACTACCCATCCTATTCAATAATTATAACTTATTGTTTATGATTACGACTAGGGAATGTATTCGAGACTAGAGCTTCGTTATTCAATCGAACGCAACAACAAAGACACATTCAATTCACCAGGTTCGATTCGATGTTTTTTTTTTTGGAAAACTAATAATAGTACAAAAGAAAAGAGGAAAGTAGCTTTATTTACCAACTAAAACACGGAAGACGTAAACAAAAATTATATTAACCTGAGGGTCTGAGGGAGTCGTCCGTATGCGATGGAGTAATTTGTCCTGCTACGGTCTGCCGTTGTTCATGCTTACTTGACTAAGCATACAAATCATTATCTTCTTGACGGTGTTGTTATCTAATGTTGAGGTACATGATGATGCTACGTATATACTGTAGCATATTACACATCAATTCTATGATCTAGAACTACATTTGAAAAGTGGAATTCACACAACCATTTCATAGGAATCGACTCGAAGGGATCGAGACGAATTACAAATCATTTTTATTCGATCAAGACTCTGCTCTGGGTTAACATTGTAAATGACTCGATGGATTCGTTGAATACTTGAACGAACCTGGAACGGACGATGATTCCACGGTAGAAAGTAGAATTGGAGTTCCTAGTCGACAGGGATGCAACTGAAATCAGTTTTGACGAAGGTTGCTGGAGGAGGTCAAAATAAGAACATGAACTTGAACATCTTCCCTAGGAATGAATAAAGAAAGCCAAATGTTAACATTCGATATTTTTACTGCTTATGATGCATTGTTTCGTATTCTTCTCCCTTTTCAACAAGAGATTCTCCTAATAAGTAGGTTGACTTTATAATTTTAGGACAACTAACTGAATTTACCTAGAGAAGTTATACGAATGTTATACCTAATGCACTTTATAATCTGACTGTAAGCATGTGTGCGCTGAGATTTTTTTACCCTTTGCAAAGTTAATTTGCGCACATTTCGGAGCACGTTTTTAATGCGGATGAAAATGTTTTCGGTAGAGGTAATAAATTTCATTCATTTTAATCATTTAAACGTGTCCCTTCCTCCCTCGTGCCCTCCACTCTAATCCCAGCATTTTGTTTGTCCAGCCCGCAGGTATGAAAACAAAAGGGAGCTATATTTTTTCCATTGTTGTTGACTCAAATTAAGCAGACAAAGGGGAAGGATTTTCATGATTAATAATCTGCTCATTGCCCTTTGTTCTGTGCTATCTATTATCATGGGATTTTCCTTACTTAGTAGCCAACGGCTAATTGGCCATTTAACACAAGAATTATGAATAGTTCATCATTCCAAATCCATGTAGTACTTATGATATCACAATTTACATTAATACAAAAATCTTTATGAACCCGGCCATCATAATGGTATTTTGCATTAAAGGTTTGAAGATTTCCGTAGAACTTTTTGTCATTTCACATCCCTTTGTTGATCCAACCCCCTTTCCAGCTCCCATTCTCAAACAAACGAAAATGATGATGGGTCGACGACTATGTTAATGATGGAAAGTTCTTGATTAAATCCGAAATGAAAGATGAAAGAATGTGTTGGTTGGTGAAACTAGAAGAGGACTAGTAAAAATGAGATTTTCTCTTCATTTCATTTTGATGAAGATGGTTTGTGAAGCTTCAACGTGAAACATCCCACCATTATTCTTGGGAACAATTCGATTAAGTATTCACCCCCGAACTATGTGCTCCTTCTTAAGTCCGGGCAACCACCTGCTCATCCTTGTAAAAATGAAAAACCACTCTTCTCCTTTTTCCTTTTCAAAGTTTAAATGAGAATTAGTCTAAAGGCAAAGCGATTTCTCAACATTTTCCCCGAGTGTTTGTTTAACTGAATAAAAGGGACTCTTTTCATTTTGTGAAAGAAATCTTTGTTTTGCGAAATTGTTTATATGCCTCTTCGCCCTTCTTCCAAAACCCTTTTCTTTTTGAGTGAGATCGAACAATTTGACTAAACAAAAGTCAAAACAACTTTCCACTACCCCTATACAGAACTAAAAAATATGTATTTACGTTTGCTGGAGAGGGTTAAAGAAAGAAAGTCTCCGTCACGATTTTCCACTCTTTCTCTCTTTCATTCATTCAATCTTGAATGACAAATTAAAGCCAGTCTTTTTTGCGGGGAAAATCTTAGAATTTCTAAGTAAAGGCAAAGGAAGATTGGACAAAAAGTGCCATCTTTGCCTTTCCTCTCAGCCTTCTATAGAACTAAAAGATCTACCAGGAAAAACATTGAATTTTAAAACGCATCACTTCAGGTAAAAGTAGCTCTCGTCTTCCCATTCAATTAAGACATTTCTGTAGTGCCACTAAATATTCCATTTCAGTCGATTAAAGAAGGCATCAAAAACTCCCATTTTGGCATTCCGGTTTCTTTTTTGAAAAGATGAACGCATACATTTCTATTACTCTTGATCTTTCCACCACTTTTAAGTGGGAAAATGGGATGGAATCAAAATGCAAACAACTACTCTTTTCACCTTTGAACACCTTCGCTCACTCCAACTCAAAACAAGGAAGGAAAAAGACAAACGAATGCTCCAAATTGCATTTTGGTCATTGGGAAGGAGGAAATGATCGTGTTTTCAATGTTTACACCATAAAAATTCATGAAATCCCAATTCATTTCCTTCCTAATGTTCAATGTTATGGTTTGTTAAGCGGAGTGACGTGCTACCGGTGGTTGGAGACAGCTACGACTTGAATCCCCCTAAAAAAACTCATTTTTTCCTGGTTGTAATGATGCAATTACGGAAGCAGTAAATGTGGCGTGCGTATGACTTCCCGAACGGGGCAACAATGTAATTTTTGGAAGCATTTTCCCTACGTGACAAGCATGAAACCCTCAACTTAATCGTTTTTTGTTTGCCCTACATAAAGAGAGCACTACTGCACTCCACATTGAACAACAATACAAAAGTACTTATTTGCTGTTTTTATATGTACACCAAGAGAGAACCGAGCTTCCGCTGGAATTGTACTCTGATTAAAATCGTGAGAAGGTGTCATTTAACTTGAATTCAAATTCCGTGTGGGCTCAGAACATGGGTTTAGTTGTAGAGAAAGGAAATTATTTAAAGTAAAATTCTTCTTCTCCTAGCTTCCATCTACTTCAACTTAAAGTTGACGGGTAGAAGACAAAACTTTAATTCGTTCAATTCTCATGAGCTCCCAAATCCACTTTTTCTGCCAGATCAGATCTCTGGAGAGGATGTTCACTTCCCAGTCCGTTTCCAGCCTTAAATGAGTAATAGAACAGAATCGAGCAGAATCCAGATCCAGCCGTAGTCAAATTACTTTTTTTTTGCTGCTGGAAACCTCCAACAAAAACATAAGTAACATCAATCATCCTCTGTTGTGTTACATCACTGGCAATCTCTTAATCAAAACTGGAAGCGTAGTACTTAATAGGAAAACCTCGAAATTCGGAAACAAACTGAATGCTAACACTACACATAGATACATAGAGATAGATACTACATACGTACTTATTCAAGAGAAAGCTATTCCGCGGAAAATTCATCATCCGATTTCCTGGAATCGGTAGCAGCAGCACCAGCTTTATTGTCCTACAGATTTTGTAACATCTCAGCTTACACATAATTATTCTTTACAGTCGAGTCCACAAATCCTTCCATTCAATCACTGGAAGGAGGCTGTGTGAGAGAGACACTGGGAAAAGATGAGAGGAATAAGCAAGAGACGAGGAGGAGGAGGATTGTAAAAAAAAGACGAACACAAGAGAGCCTTGAACAAAACCAAAATTGCTCACATGTACCTACGTACATGTGTAACATTTTGTGATGTTTGGGAGAAATAAGCTGGGTGAATCGAATCTCTGGGCTGGCTCTGGCCTTTTTTTTTATCACTGTAGCGCTGCATGGCATAAGGACGAATAGGGGAGGCAAGGGACTTCTTGTTGG
The DNA here is from genome assembly GCA_027744355.1 of Tyrannoseira gladiata. Lineage (NCBI taxonomy): Eukaryota > Metazoa > Arthropoda > Collembola > Entomobryomorpha > Entomobryidae > Tyrannoseira > Tyrannoseira gladiata. The sequence continues at coordinate 12,472 of JAHZNH010001982.1, read as the reverse complement.
AACGAGAAATCCCTGTTTGCCAGAAAAGAAGGTTTTTGTTCGATCGAACATACTTAAAAACATGCGTTGATGACAAATGAGCTCGCTTTATTCGAATAAAAAGGAGTGATCAAGTGATGTGATGATGAATGAATAAAATATGAAGGGTATCTCGGTAAGTAAGCTTAGGGAAATCTAAAACATCGACTACAACTTGAACTATTGTGCTATTGGAAATGTTCAATTTTCTGTGAGTTTGGGTGACATACATATATGTAAATCATATAAGATCGGATGCATATTTATCGCTTAAAAGTGAATCAAAGAGACATGTACAGAGTTAATCCGGATACAAGGATGATGGTGCATTATCTAGTAAGTAATTTGTAATACTTTTTGAAGTACTCGCGGGAAAAAAGCGGGTCCCTCTGATGAAGGGGAAAAGAGAATGTCCAAAACTGTAATCAGACCAGGCCACTTTGAACCAGAACTGGGCTTAAAGGAATAAAGTATACAGAATTGTATAATGTAAATCTTCCAGGTCTTTGAAGAGATTCTGTCATAATTATGATATCATTTTGGGGATGGATGATGAAAAATGATGTTGACAATGAGAGGCTTTTAACAGGATAAGTAGTTTTTTGGTGTGTGGATCGATTAATTATGAGTGAGCGGTAAACAAGTTTGAATCCATCCAGAGAGTGATGTGTCCTGACATGAATAGGAATTTTGGTAATCTCGCGAAATGTGTTTATCGTAGAATAAAAATGATTTATCATTAATGTTGAGGGAATCGATTAAATCTATTTATTAAGCGAAACGGGATTAGCTGGAAATCGGAAAGTGACAAAAATATGTTCGATTTTGATCATGCTGGTGTGGTGACATGATGATACAGTAACTTTAAGCATTCATAGTAAAGGTTAAGTTTGGTGGGTGAGTTGCGACGAATTTCTCCAGAGACCTATAGCAGTCATGAGGAGGGCGAGGGATGTGCTTTTGATCCATTACACCACTACCCTTCCATTTCAACTCGTGAAATGAAGGGTACGTTTGAATGACTTTTGTTTGATACTTTGGTACAACTGTACTTATTGAAGGACCATTTTTGTTGTTGAAAAGTTCAAGTATGAAATGGATCGATCATCAAATCAAATTGCGGATCGAGCATCCATTCTGATAGCAATACTTCCTCACTTCACGTATTGATGGGTGAGTATCGATTACCAGTAATTTAAATCACCAATTTAGTTACAAACCATATGTCTGACTGAAAAAGGTGGCTTTTAATTGTCGCAGAAAATATCGAATTTCATGGTACTTAATCATGGAACATTAGTTTTTGTTTCAGATGGCAGGTTGACTTTTGTCAAGTGCAACCTGAACGAATTTCTCTTCATGTTATAATAGATACCAGTTTACTCACTCCATTTACCACGATAGCTCAGTAAGGAAGCGTATGTCTTTGTCTCACTTGGCCCCTGTGTTAAGAAAAAAGTGAGGAATGGTGAATTACATTTACCCTAATCACAACTCACAACCATGCAACGAACGTTATATAGAACTAGAAATATTGCCTAATGAAAGTGATACAATATTCCACTAAAGTCAAGAACCGGGTTAATTTTTTGGCAGAAGAAAAGATATGCGAATTGTTTTTTCACGTTTTACTTCCCCCTTTCAGCATGACTTTCGTAATCCCACAATCAATCAATTGAGTTTTTAAGAATCAAAATGGAAGCGGAGGCGGGTGCCAGCGCACCTCCGCCACAAAACAAAGGAAAGAAAGGAAATCGGACAAAAGGAAAGAGGACTGAGAAAGAAAAGAAGGAGCGGATATGGGGGAAGACACCAAAGAAGCCGTATGTCAGCTCCTCTGTACGTCATCATTAAATAGTTATAATGATACACTCAACATCTTAATGATCCAAATGTCCGTGGCAAATTCGTTAGTTGATAAGAAATTATTAATTTAGCTTGGAGATATGACCCGAGTCATGATGCGCTACGCTTGTATGGAGAACACCTACTTCTACAACAATGAGCCTCCCCCAGTGGAATTCTACGACTTCTGGCAAATATTCTCCGTGGACCCTACTCACTTTCCTCAGGACTTGGTCGACAGGAAAAAAGCATCCATCCCCAGCTTGAAGATTAACACGAGCAGCTTTGATTTCTTTGGACAATACACAGCCCCAATACAATCGCACCACAATTTGGATGAGGGTGGTGGTGCGGCAGCGGTTAAGAAACAGAAAAAGATAGTTACCGCTGACGCTCAAAGCATTTCAGATATTTGGAAGGGTGTTCGCATCTCAATGTCCACTGAAAGTTTCATCAGCTCATCAACAAAAATATCGGAGAGTGGCTCTCAAGTCAACTTGGAAACCGGTTGGGATGAACCTTGCAGCGAAGATTACCAGAGCAGTGAATCCGACTTTGGAATAGATGTGCAGGACAAGAACCGCCATCACCGACACAAGCAACTGTTCATGGCCACAACAGGCGACTCCCAGGCCAACCAGGAGGAAAAGCACAGCTCCTTGGAATTCCACACTCCACAAGGTTTGATTGATAAGCAGGCAAACGCTATAACGCAATCACTCATGGCCATGCAGAAACGGGATAATCGGATACTCTACGAGCTTGCGACAAAACCCCGAGATTTGGATTTGATTGACCACTTTGCTGATGACCTGGATGACTCTTTCCTGATGGACGCGTTTAGTTACAGCGACCTCCCAGATGAAGCGTTCGGACCAGACTTTGATTTCTTCAATGAGGACCTCCTCTACAAGAAAAAGGGAAAGAAGGGCAAGAAAGGAAAGAAAATGTTGAGGGATAAGCGCATATCCATAAAACCAGAGGAGACCGCCGAAGAAATGGAAGAGGATGATGAGGATGACAATTCGTCGGAAAGTGAGTGTCCTGAAGACATTCAGGAATGTCTACCAAAACTTCAACAGGCGGAAGCACGCAAGAAGTCATGCAATGACACAACTAATGCTGCGAACAACGGAAAAAAGAACAATCCAAAGAACTAATGTAAATTTGATGGTGTACAAGTTTTTGAATTATGTAGCGATTTCAAAAATACGTCAAGCAAAATCAACCCCATATGAATGTCATAACTAGACTAAACTAGTGCAAATCTCAAGGAATATTTGATGTTCCTCAGAAAAGTTAATATATAGTATGCATCAAGATGGCCGAAAAGCTATTAATAATTTGTAAATTGAAATCAAATGAAGTAATTTCTAGAACTTATTAAACTGCAGATGCAATTTATTTTCCTCGTGGTTTATCTAGTGCCTATTATTTAGAATGCTTGAACTGTTCCAAACGATAAAAGAAGCAATATGTAACAGGGAGATACATATATAAGCATATGAAATATATGAATGGCTTCGACCAACGGTCAAACAATTAGTCATTATAATCTTTATCTGCCTTCAGGGAATTATAAACAACAACGCATGAAAACGCAGGTAAGTGTTCATGAAAACAGGAAATGAAGCTGAATTGCATATTTTTCATGTGTATATCAAATCAATTTTCAGAGACATGACGGAAGTAGGGTCTCGTTTTTTCTCCTAATTTCTTTAAAAATCCACAGATTTTTCCAGAGAGTGCCAAAAGAGTAATAATTATTCCTGTTATTTTGATAATGGTGACGTGGAGCCCTGTGGAGGATTTTGTACCGGTTCAGGGAAGTATTATAATTTGTTCTCTCTTTCCTAATTTCCTATAGGAATGACAATGCACGATTTCCAGTTTGTTTTCACCATTGTCCTCCTGTCACATTTGGTCTACTTCCAAGCCTTAGCATTACATTTTATTTGCGACATCGACATCACCCGTTCCAAAACAACAAGCAAGTCAAGCACTCACTCACTCATTCGCTCACACTCCATCAAACCAATCCGGAAAATTGAGCATATGCAAAATGAAAGTATTCATAAGAGGAGAAAAAAGTTTGCCCATTGAATACGCTTTTTTCCTGCTCGTCTACTTTTGATTTATTACTCGTTCCGCTAGCTTGAGCGTGAATGGACGTTTAATCAAATGCTATTTGAGTGGTAGTTCTGTTAAAAAAGGGAGGAGGAGGAGGCTACCATCGTCTAACCTTTTAATATGATTAAATTACCTCAATAACACACTCCAGCAGAGAGAGAAAAGCCAACTATCCATCTACGTAGCAATGCTTACTTTATTCACCACACCAAGCCACGCCGAGTCAGGCCACGCAGTGAGGTCCCAGAACCCAGAATGGAGCTTTTCATTTGCGTCCATTCCCCGCATTTTTTTCATACCTACATAGATAATAACTCCCATAAATAAAAAAAAAGTCCTCGTTTGCTTGCCCAATGATACACGAGGCAAACACCACGAGCACCACCACACCTGTACATTTAACACCCACCACCACAGTCATATCCCCAATTCCTGACACAAGTAGAGAGTTTCAATAATATGCAAATCATCCCCTGAAAAACTCTTCCCAGCCTTTCCACCGTTTTCAATCAGCTTAAGCAAGAGACAACGAGACAAGTCCATTGAAATGTGAACATGTGTCAGTTTTTTTATTACTCAAACATGCTTGTAGATTCTTTACATATTTTTTTTATAAAAAGGCTTTCCCTCGAACAAAATATTAATACGAGTCATGCGAGCATGCCAAGCTAGAGCAAACCAAACCACAAGGTAAATAGTGAAACAAGAACAAGAGCAACTTGCCTCCTCCTTGACTGCCGGAATCAATCAACTTGTCTTGTTACGCATCGAGAGGAAAAAGCAATTTCATTTAAAACGTGAGGGAAGAATGCCTTTAACTAAAACACATTTCCCTTCATCCCCGCGCATGCATATCTAATCCAAGGTAGTAGTATTTTTCACGACAAACAAGACAAGTTACGAAACCTTGTTCAACGCCAACACAGTCGAGCATTAAAATTGACAACAAAGAAAATAATCATGTAATAAAATTAACTTTCCCTGGGACGAGAATCATGATGATGATGATGAGGTTGGTGTGATGGTGGTATAGAGGTAAGGAACGGGACTGGATGACGATCGTTGGATTAGCCTACATTCTTACCATGATCGTAAACTTTTCCTATATTGAAATATTGTAGCATCCGCCGGGTTTTTCTTAAATGTCATCATCATCACGGGTAATTTACCACGGAAGAATGATATGCTTCACGGAAGAAAAGTATTAGGAGAGTAGGGGGAATGCTTCGGGAAGAGAAGGAAAGTCGATCTATCTATGTTTTTCTACCATTTTGAATACTACGCCCGAACTAAAGGTACACCAAAATACAGAAATAAGGTTGACATTATTACCTTAATAATGTGCCAAACTAACTCAGTCAATGCTCATCTGTAAAAGGGAGCACAAAAGGAGGAAATGAGATGTGATGTGAGCTGTGATGGTAAGTAATAAAAAGAGAACCTGGTGAATATTGAAAGGAGAAATATGATCACGATCACTGTTCTTTGTGATTTTCGGTAGGAAACTACCATGCATAGAGCCCAAGCAATTTCCTCCCTTGTGCTATCCTGAATCCTGATGGATTTTTTTTATTAGAGTGACGCTAGAGATACAGTTCAGTTTTTTTGTTATCCTTGTGAGAATTACTCACCGTCCTCATCCATAATCCTGACATGACAATATCCATTAACCTCAGCCACACAGCGACAAAAGTCTTTGATGATTATGATCGTAGTCATCATCATTACGCTGTCGATGAACTATGTTTAATACTTGATGAGCCCATGGAAGAGAGAGTATTTTCTGGTGTTTGTTGGAAAATTCGGAGCTAGAAAGGATGATTTTACTCACAATTCCAATCTCCAATTTTTGCATGAAAACAAGCATGAGAAATATTAGAAAAGCTTTTTAAAACTTCGTTTCTTCGAGGTAGAGCCAGAAAAATAAGGACAAATGTTTGATTAAAACACGGGGTTTAAACACTGATATAGGATGAGTGTTCTTTATATCTTTGCACCAATATCGGATTTCTTTCTGCGTTGGCGATAAAGCACTCATTTTAACTTTTCCCTTATGAATACTTTCATCATGCCATCCATTGAAACTGATACTTTTGTTATGATTACCGTCATCATATTGGGACGGCCATTGTTTGAGAACGTCATCAGCCTTATCTGTTATGAGTCATTACACCCTAACCTACATTTATACTTTGTGCGCTTTTTCCTCAAAGTAATTAAGTCAGTGCACTAAAATCCAAGAAAAAATTAATTAACGAAAGAGACGCTAGATAAAAAACAAGTTCGCCTTACCATATATTTTTAATCCCGAGGTTCTAGAAAGGTTCGTGTTGATGAAGTAGAAGTTGTTCCAATATGCTTGGCAGTTTCACCTTTCCCTTTGTTCACTAGCATTTGCCTGCTGCCTTCCTCGTCGTCGTCGGTGGTGGAGATGATTTCGTTCACCCAGAGTCTCCGTCTCTTTCCCCGGTCTTGACGGCAGATTTCGTAATTATCACTGGGCGATGCGGGGGTGTGGTAGTCTTGATTGTCGGAATCCCTATCATCCATCATCTCATCTTCCCCCGAGCTGTAGCAGGATGGAGTGTTCACAGCCACGCGTTTCCGCCGGTTGAACCCGATAATTGTGTTGTTATTGTTGAGATTATTGTTGTTGTTATTATTGTTCACGTGACTCAATGAGTGGATGGGGGAGATCGCTCCCCCATTTTTCCCCAGGAGGGCTGTGGTACTGGATACCCAAACGGAGGAAGTTGAGGAGCATTCTTCGGTTTCCAACGTAGATTCAATGTCGACATTTTCTTCGTCATCCGACTCATTATGCTGCGCTGTCAATATTTGGATTTGGTGGTGAGCAGGCTGCTGCTGTGGATGTTTGCTGGAAATATTCATGCCATTTCGATCTCGACTGTTCGGCTTTTCATTGGAATGACTAGCAGTAGTCCCACTCGATTCCAACTGCTTTGCTATGGAAAAGGATGGAGTACCCCGACCAGTGACGTGTAATGGATTGGAGTGGTTAATGCTGAAATGGGGATTTCCTACACCTAACGAATTACTCCCATTGTTAACCGCGTTAGCACCAGCACCAGGTGTTGCGTGAGTACTTGAATTAACGCTCAAATCTTCCGGGAGTGAAGTCGTGGGATGTCCGAATGCCAGTGGTCCGGCACCACCAAAAGTGCTGCCATTCAACCAATTGAAAAGCGGCTCGACATTTCGTGACACTGGCTTGAATGCTGATTGATTTTGACGTGATGCGGTTAAGTTAGCAAGCTTTTCCTGTGCAGGAGACTCATTTAGAAGAGTGGGGCCAAATGAGTGAGAAAATGGAAAGAGGGGTCTACGAAGCCATGGGAAGGAGAGGGGGTGAAAGGGAAGAGTTGGGAATGGAGTACCTGGCATTGGGCATGGTCTCATTCCCTGTCCCGCAGCGGCAGCCGCTGCAACAGCCATTGGACCTGGGAGGGCAGGGTTCCAAATGGAATCTAATCGACCAGTGGAACTGAGCAAGGGATTTGCAACCTGAAGGAAAGGATTTTGGGAAGGGTGGGGGAGAAATGAGGGATCATCATGATGATTGACATAATTTCCTGTCACAGGGGGAATCGCCGGAGCCACTGAAACGGGAATGGCAGATGATGAATTTGAAATTGCCCCTGTTGACGCTGGAGGTGGATCCTTTTTTGAGGATCCGTGGTGGGAGTGACTAGTATTCCGGGAATGATGATTATTCCTTTCTCCTGCGTTGCTCCCAGTCCCATGACTTTCCCTTTCGCCTGTGTTTGAGGAATGGTGGTGACTGCTCTTGTGACTCCCTTTCCCTGATGCACTAGAACCGCCACCTCCGGCCCCACTGGCATTGTTGGGATTGGCTGATGAATTCCGTCCAGTGGAATGACTAGAACTTGGACTAACGGTCGCTGCCAGAAGACGCTTCCGCGTTCCCCCATTGAACATCGCTTTGACATCTTCCCACGCCATAATTTCCTGCATAGATATATCACGATGCGCGAGCTGCGCATTAGCGATATCGGAAACGGTATTGGACGAATTTGCCTGACAAATTAATGTTTCAATAGAGCTCTATTGGTTTTCAATACAAATTGCCCCGCCATGAGAGAGTCTTTATGATTTCAGGCAACTTTTCATCGCATCCAGGGCCATTTTTATGCATAAATATTTAAGCCATTTTACAACATAGTAAAAAATATTGTGGGAACGTACCTCTTCTGGGGGATCCCCACATAGCTTCATGTGCCGCCTCCAAGAATTAAAATTGGCTGCATCCGGCTGCACATAGGTCGACTCGGGGAGACGATGGGAATGGAAGATGAATTTATTCGGCGAGAAAAATAATTGGCAGAAGGCGCACCGTATGCACTTCGCCCTGGATGAATTATACCGACTGGGGACGAAACTCCCACGACAACCCCATCCACATTGGTGGTACACATCAAACGCGAAATTTTCGGGAAGCTAAGGAAAGTTGTTTTAGTCAATAAAAAACAAAATTTATTCAATCCCTCCCAGATCACAACCAACATTATTTTTTTTCATGTTTTACTCCCAAAATATGCGAGTAAAAAAGGAGAGACCATGACCTTTTCCTATCTGGATTCAATATTGTTGCATCAACTATCTATCTACTCGCAAAATGCTTCACGGACAATAAATCGTGTGCCGAGGCATCAATCCTACATTTTTTAACCCGGGTGAACATGTATGTAATAATAATGTATGGTCTCATTTATGCGATAAAAAAGGGAACATGACTTCTCTTTTCCCTGCTTTTCATTAAATTCAGGAAAATGAAGACCTCATAAAAAATAATGCCTCACGAGGGACCATTATTGTGGAAGCTGCTCATGCCCATCATTATTACTGAACGTTGTTGGATTCAACGACAAAAACTTGTTTCGACAATAAATCACAATATTTCCAATCCTCGTTATAAAAAATCCATAAATATTTTTATAATCTCTTCACGCCTCCTTATGGCCTTAAAATTAGTTGAATGCTGAATACTACAACTAAAAAAGAATGAAAAAGAATTATTATTAGAATCGAATGCAACGAAAAGGTATAATTATCGATTCTTTTAATTGATGATTTACTTCACTTACTTATTTGTTCCACTTTAGACCCTAATTACTTTATCATAACTCATATCTAAAAGAAAAAACACTGTTGATTGAGTGCTCCTTTGAATCCTTTAAAAATGAATTGTAATCACCTGATTTTGTTTTGATGATCCAGACGTGGAGTCATTATTCTGAGCTTTTCCCGAAACGGGACCCGATCCAGCCTCAATCATTTCTTCCTTTGAGCCCGTCGTCGCACTACTGCTCATCGAATCCAAATCCGGATTAATGTTAGTGGTTAAACAAAGTAAACTGCTCACAACACTCAGTCCGCTTGTGGAGTCACACATGAGAGAGGTAAGCCTTGTGATTATTATTACGCAAACTTTCACCTGTCTCACAATGCCCCACTCCTTTCTCAGACAATCCTTCCCCTCACCACACCGCTTTGGTGTATTATTTCTCTGTGATGATTTTTAATCCAGTGATGAGCACGCAATTAAGTAGTTGACAACTCACTAATAACTTCGAGATTGATATGGTGCTTAGGTGGTAGATCGACGTCAAAATGTGTTTTCCCTTATCTTGATCGCTCACCCTAATTGGAGTTGATGTTGATGCTCCCCAAACCAAGAGCTGCGGCTTTCCCTTTCCACTTTTGTTTCCGCTGCTGTGTGTTATCGCGAGGCTCAAGATCGTATCAGCGGAAGAGGTGGTGGTGTGCCGTGTTTAAAGGTAGTCAGTCACTCACTCAGGCTGGAGAAAACACGATGTAATTTTGTCCAATTGAATTTAACCAAAAGCAGTGGCTGTGAGAGTAGCTCCTTTTTTGAGCATTGAGTTGCTGCTGCTGGAAGCTGGAGAATATGTAAGTAGTTTCATGTATTTAGGGAGGAAATAATGAAATGTACAACATGCTCTTATGCTGTTTTTTACCACGTATGCCTTTTTCGTTGTCTCTCCGTTCGTTTTGATGATTTCAAGGGGTGAAGTGAAATAAGCTTCTCATTTCATTTGAGGGAAAAAATACTCATATTCACTGCAGCCGTGAGTCCCGAGCTGGAGAGTGAACAATAGGTACGCTACCTATTAAATACGGGGGAGAAGAGTTTGGGTTTCGCTGCCTGCGTAAGCATTGTGAAGTGAATTGAGTTGGGTGCCTGCTTGCTTCCTTGACTCTTGCATACATAACACCAACTCTAATACATACCAGCAGCAGTATGAAAAGGAGTGAGAGTGAGTGAGCAAGCGAGCTGGGCTGATCGTCGTGAGCTTTAGTAAAAGTGAGGTTTAGGTACCGAACCAAATTCCCTTTTTGAGCAAAGCAAGAGCCAGCACTATTCCTGTTATATAAAGAACGGTGAAGGGAACGGAGAAAAAACTCTGGATCCGGGAGGAGTTCAGTAACTAAAGCCACTTCCTCATTTCATGTGGACCACTCTCAGGATTCGGGTCTTGTGGTATTGAGTTGAGCAGTAAGAATCGGAAGGAACACTCGCAGTTTGGGTTTTACCCTGGAGGGATGGATGTTTTACCTACTCGGGACTCTCCAACCTATTCCTCTGGAAAAAAATAATGCATTGTAAAGCTATGCTTTCTCTTTTTAGAGCATGAGAAGAAACAATGCTTCTCTGGTGAGGGTAGAAATATGAGTTTGATATGAAATGCTGCAGACATATTTCATGAAATATGGAGAGAAGAATGCTTTGTTGGTGCATACTTTTAGATGAGCATTAAAATGAAGAGAAAATAACTGAATTGTTGGATTTAATTTGTAAAATTGGAATAAATAAGTATGCTTTGAGTGCTGAATGTATTTGACGATATATGAACATAAATATAGTAGTGGTAGTAGTAGTTTGTAAATGAGATTTTCAACGAGAAAAGCAACATTTTTTATGATTTCGATTTTCATTGAAAGAACAGTGTTTTTTCCGAATTCATCCTCATCATCATCATCATCATCGTATTGTGCAAATTGTTGTAAACATTTTATGGCTGATTATTGCAACACGTTGATCAGTTATTATAATTATGAACGAGTAAAATAACTTATCATCTACGATAAGGAAAGTTTTAGTAAGAATTTTGGCGCTCTTATTCTTCTTCCTCCTCTTCTTCTTCCTCTTCTTCCTCCTGGAAATGGAAAGTAAAAAAGTAATTAGGTAGTTTAGAAAATTAAAAGATGAATTGAGGGGAAAATTGAGATTTTATTTTTACTTCTTCTTCCTCCTCCTCTTCTTCTACCTCTGGTTCAGGCTCGGGTTCGGGTTCAGGTTGGAAGGCAAGTTCTTCTTCAGCTCCTTCAGCGGCCTGTGTAATTTCATAATAATAGAATTGAAAAATATTTTCTATTGTGGACCGAGAAATTTTAAAAAACTAGCCATTTATTTAACTTACCGCAGGTCCCTCTTCTTCTTCAGGTGTTGGAGGGTCGTTCTTCTTCTTGCCAGGTCGCTCACCGAACCATTTTGGAAGTCGGCCTTTTAAGTTTAAATAAAATGTCAATAAGATGAAGTCATTATCACTCATTTACAATATTAAAAGTACGAGATGCTCACTCTTTGGTCTCTTCTTGAACTCATCCATTCTTTCTTGCCAGAGTCTCTCGTTGGCTTCTTGGACAATTTTGCCGTAGCCCTGTAGTAATCAAGTAATATGCACAATGTCATCATTTTATGCATACTTAGGACCTAAATTAATGATGTTTTTTAGAATCTTAGAACTTACGCCCTCGAAAAGACTTTTCCTCTCCTCGTATGAACGGGTATCCACTCGCCTCTCAAACTTGGAGGCAAGACGGATCTTGGGCTGCAAGGTACATAAAAGTATTAGTAAATGAAGTAAAACCTTCTCTTTGATCAACCGGATTGAATTACATCATCCAGAGAATGACAAAAACAACTTATTAAGTAAGTAATATCCATTGAATTCCATAATCCCATACAGGGTATTTTCCGGTGAGTGCCTCAGGGTTGAGACCAAGCTTCAAGGCCTTCTGTCGGAGTTGTTGCTTCTGTCGCTCCTTCAACTCTTTCAGCTATCAAAAACCATCAAGAAAATTAGGGAATTAGAATAATTATTGGAATGATTATTATTTATCCGATATGAAAGGGCACTCGAGAGTACAAATATTTGAAATGAACATCATTATTATATAATTACATCGTAGTCTTGTCGCTTGTTCCTTTCCTCTAAGTCATAACGTTCGGTTTCTAATGTCACTATTTGCTCCCACAACTGCTCAGCCTTCCTTTGCAGGGCCGGTCTTCCTTGAATATCCTCCACGTTCAAGGGTTTGATACGAATGCTAAGGCAAATGGCTTTCTCTTCTGCGAGCTGCTCCTTGGTCTTTGCGAGTGCCTCGGCAGCACCTTCTTGTCCAGCAGCTCCGG
>JAHZNH010001981.1:0-11647 GCA_027744355.1 Tyrannoseira gladiata | reverse complement strand
AATGAGTGATAAGGTGATAAGGAATCGTAAAGCCCAGTTTGTTTTTATCTGACAAATAAGAGATTTTCTGGATGATTTTCAGCTGAACGATAAGTCCATACAGAGTTAAGGTGTGTTTCATAAACATGTAACCAATTGTCATGTCAGACACTATTTGTGAATCAAATGGAGTTAACCGTTAGCCATACTTTTAAATCTTGCAAGATGTAAAAAGAAGATTGGCCAGATTGGGATGGTCCCATTGATTTCTTGCATTGTCCCAAATATCTAAAATTGTTTCAAAGAGAAATCAAATTTCTATTATTGTGAAATATTTCCCACGAAAGATCACAAAGCCCCCTTTTGATTTTGATACGCACCTCATGTAAATGATGAATGAGTAATCAATCCCGGTAGTTAAGGCCTACTGATCTCGGCAAACACGGGATAAATCTATCATACATAATAATTGAATCGCTTCGTGCAATAACATGACTCGAGAATGGTTGCTACACAGAATTTTAAAAAATAATTTAATTATAGAGTTATACCAACGTAGCAAACCGGGTGAGTTTTAAAAACTACATACTCGCGCCCTCACTGATCAAAGTCTAAACAAATAGTCATGTAATTAACTTCTTGTACCAATCTGATTTATTTTGGCTGTTATAAAAATTAAAATCATGAAAATTACTGTTTCAAAACGTGGAATTTTTAACATCAGAGTTTCAAAAAGAAGCAAATCGTGGCTAACAGAATTATAAATACGAACCACAAAAAGTTTGCCTACCCCTCACCCTCAGTGAGAACAAAGACCAGTCGTAGGAGCCAAAGTTTGTCCTCCAGTAGAAAAGTCGTTTTTAAGCAATCACTTCCACCTAACTTAAACGTTCATCCCATCATGTTCCGACTTGGGTTACAAATCCAAATCTTTAGCAGAAAGAATAGCTGCATAGGTCCTTCTAGATTATCTTGGAAAGAGTTTTACGAAAATTTAATACGAATTTGGTTTGTTCTTTCATGCATTCTTACCACGGTTTCATTTAAATATAAAAAAATTGCTTTTAAATTCATCCGATTTTACACTGGACAGACAGACAAACAGCATATTTCATTTTGGCAATGTAGATTTAATTATTTTTCGTATAGCAACGATTCTCGAGTCATGTTATTGCACGGAGCGATTCAATTCTTTTTCCTGTTAATCTGCCATTCGCCTCCCTGTTAATCCTCTGTCTTAACCACACTCGATTTCTGCAACAGGTTTTAATGCAATCAGTATGATGTATTCGCCCTATGTTGCATTTTCCTTCTCCGTTATCCTCATTCAATTTCGATAAAGGGGTCAATGCAATGTAATTTTGATTGTTGCACACTTATCTTAGCCAATTCAAATATTTTGCATACTCCTCAAACAAACGGTAAAACAAACCCTACTTCTCTTCAGAAGAGGAAAAACGAGGCAAATTGTCACAAACGCGAGCGTTCGTTATAACTTTCCATCCATAGTTGAACTACTTATACTTACTAGCCTTTTTTATTGAGCGAGCGCCTTGTTTCGTGGTTTGGTTCTCCCCACTCCAAGATTTCACTCAACAAGTCCTGAGATTACGACAAGCGACAGGTGAGCAGAGTTGATGCGGTGACGTATGCACAGGTTTCATCATCATCATCCCCACATTACCGTCACTCCGATCTGATTCTGATTCCAGAATCTCGCTGCAGGAATTTCGCAAAAAAATGTGCTGATGATAGTAACCTTACCTTACACTCATGCATTATGATAAAGTACAAAAAATGTGATGAGAGGATGAGATAAAAGAGCAATCCATTCCAATTCAATCTGGATCCCACAACTTTCAGATCTCCATCGCCGCTCTCGTCCGTGAGCCTTTTTCCCTGTGTACACTTTACCTTCAACAATGTGGAACCGAACACCTCAACGAAACCCACGCAGCTTCAAGCTCCCACTCTACTAGTCATCATATCACATTCTTTCTCTTCCGGGATTTCAAGTGACCAGCGAACCGAATCCAATACAAACCACATCTTTTTCACCGAACCTCGTGCATATTTTTTTGGGGGAATGCTGTAATTCGTAATAATTCGTGACACATACTTAGTTCAAATAAGACAGCATCGATATCTACTCACTCACTCATATCAGTCAGTGAGTCCATGAGAGGAGCCATCATCCTCACTCCACGTCGTAGTATTTCCAGGAATTCCAAATAAATAATGCATCCGAATCCAAAATCCGAATAAGTATAGCTTCACAAAAAAAGCCCCCGAAGCCGCGGATCTCCCCCGAAAAACCATTACGCCAAAGTCCCGCTTTGATATTTTCCCCTTCCCTCGAAAGTAATTAGTGTACACACGTTTGGAGAGAAACCGAATCCAAATCCAGTTCCAGATCCAGAATCCTCGCTCCCGGGACATTGAAAGGGAGCCATCTCGTCGATCCCCACCAGCGCTTTGGTTTATTATCTGGGGTCGTTGGGTAAATACCGGAGGGGGTGGGCTTGTTGTGGGAAGGAAACACATGCCATTCAATGCAGCTCATATCCCATCCCATCTTTTAAATAAGTATTGACTCGCCCAAGGAGAGAAAAAGTATCCACATTATTAGGACCGACCCTCCTCCGAAAGTTTTGATCACAAAGTCCGTAATTACGCCTCACATGAGTTCTCCTCTCCCTCCCAAGGAGGAGGATTGCAGTCACCCAAGCAGAAACTCCGTCTCTATATTCGATGGGGATTTCCATCACTTGCTTAAGTTTTCCGACTTAAGGACGATCATTTTTTTTCGGGAGGGAGGAGAACAAGGTGGCGTGATGAAGGCATTAAGTATTGCATTGGGTTGGGGTTTTTAGATTCCTTGATGCTTCACTTGGTTTGGCTTCCATGCTCCCTCAAGTGGAATAGCATTTTCTCTGACTGAGAGGGAAAGAAACATGACTAAGGCTGAAAGTGTTTGCCACTCCCACTCGCCCATTTTTTCTGCATGCTAAACTGCCTCCCACCACTTAATTCCCTAGGACAGGACAGGATGATGATTTTTCATCATCGTCATCATAAGGCGGAGAGGAATATAATTCCCAGGGAAGAATCGCTTTATCCAAACACTTGAGGCGAAGAAAAGGATGATCGTGATTATAATGATGATGATGGTGACATGCCTGGAGAGTGAAATAGAGCGGAAACGGAAGATTGTCATTGTTCTCCTCTTCATCTTGAGGCTTGGCTTTGGCTTGGATTGGATGCTCACTTGACTTGAGCTGCTGGAGCTGGAGCTGAGAAAACACGCAGTTATGGGGAAACCCTTCAAGGAGAAAGGGTTTCGAAAGTAAAACTAAAGTTCTTTTTTGTATTCATGGGCGAAAGACAAAAA
This sequence comes from Tyrannoseira gladiata, assembly GCA_027744355.1. Classification (NCBI taxonomy): domain Eukaryota; kingdom Metazoa; phylum Arthropoda; class Collembola; order Entomobryomorpha; family Entomobryidae; genus Tyrannoseira; species Tyrannoseira gladiata. The sequence goes on along the minus strand of JAHZNH010001981.1, from coordinate 8,277 downwards.
TAATGCTCGAGTGGTTGTGGAACACAGCAGCATTGGGTAAGTCCCAATGTTTTGCTAAGATCCTAACTTATTTACAAAATACTTTTATTTGATTTTGTACAAATTTCGTTTCCACCCCCCACTCAACAACTAAAAGCTAAATTACTTATATATTTACTAGAAGAACGGATGAGGATTATCCGACTCCACATTAGTATCCTGGAGGACGTCCCAGTGCTCCGCTATGAGGCCATCGCACCCGATCCTGAAGATATCCATGACGGCATAGGTCACCCCCAAAGCGGGGACTGGGAGTCGAGTGTGAGTCCACACGAGATCTTTCTCGGCACTCACCCTCTTGATATCAATATCCATGGCGGGACCCTGCCCCAGAGGACCTTCTAGCACCTTCTTGAGACTCTCCCTCCCATCTAGCTCCATCGGATTGTGGTTGATAATATCCTCCGCGATGTATTGGTCCACGAGGTAGAACTTCTTCTGGCCGAACACTTCCTGGTAGAAGGATGTCACCGTACGCTTGTTCCTTTCCAGGTCAGTGTTCTGACACTTTCCGGTTCCATTCCCACTTCCATCTTTTGAATCTGAATTTGGGGGCTGAAGTTGCTGTTGGACTGAAGGTCCACTCCCGTACTTGGAATAATCACTGAGACCGAGCGGCTCCCCGGGGACGAAGTCAGGAGGTCCGTACATGTCATCGGGAACTTTCACGGATGAATTGAATCCATCTCCACCTGGAGGTGGGGAAGATGGCGCTTTTGATGGGACTGACTGAGGTGGGCCATATTCCTGGGCAGGTGGAGCTAGAGACTTTCGTGGAGGACCATACTCCGTCTCCAGTTCAGGGACTTCATTGACAGCATCCTCCAATCCTGATCCTGATCCCGATCCACTTGATTGATCACCGCCCGGCAGTGACATTGACACTGACGAGGGCGGAATTGATACGGGGGCTTTTCGAGGTGGCCCATACTCACTGGATGGAATTTCCCCACCTTGATCCGGGTAAGATACTGCTCCTAGTGCAGTCAGTACCAACACCAATAGTTTCAGGATCCCTCCAATCCTTATCAACGCTATCCCAGAGGAACTCATTTTCTTTCACTCGAAGGAAGGAAGCTAAACTGCCATCGCCTTTTTAAACTGTTGATCTCTTCGATCGATTCGATCCTCTCTTGAAATTGGCGATCTGCACAGGACGACTTTACCTCAGTCTGGTCTCCCACTCCAGCCTATACCCTGTCAACTTCTCAAGTTAGGGAGTGACGTGAGGATCCGCTAACTTTTATACAAAATCCCCATCACATCACTCACCCACCCAACCACTTTAATCCTCTTACAATATTTTCGCTTATGCCCAGAAGCAATGGTGACAATGACAGTGGTAAACAGCAATATATTGGATAAAAAAATTGTTTGAAATAAATCCCCATGCTTGCGTAATGGATTACGGAACGAATAGGCATGAGCATAAACACTGAACAGATGATGATGATGATGATGATGCATGTATTTTCGGAGCTCAAGTAAACACAAAATTAATTCCTCGTTTTGTGGGCGGACTAAAGGACGAAGTCATGCGGTTCGACTGCTTGCCTGCTCCTGCCTCAAAGTTCACCTTGCTTTGCTTGATGTCGTGGGCTTGTGCCGTTAATGCATCGATCATTTAATTCCCAGGAGGATCCTACAATAAGTAGGTAAATAGTAGTGCAGTGCAGATCCAGTGCCGTTTGATTTCCCAGACATTTTTTTCTGCTGAATTGGGAATCTTATAGATTTTCTGACGACTCAAGAGCCAAACCAAAATGGATTTCAAATTGAGTGAGTGAGGAAATCGAGTCTTTTGTTTTGTGTGCATCACTCGTACTTTTCTGTGAAGTCATCATCAAACAAGTTTTTTGTTCATCTTCATCCTCAAGAATCCTCCTCTCAGTCCTCAAGAATACTTTCAAGTGCAGTGGAGTGAAGTAAATTGGACATTGATTGTGGCATCAATGCCTCCCTCCCCATCACTGAAGATCATCATCATCATTGAAGTTTTGAGATTGAGTTGACTGAATGCCTTCAGCAAGGGCTTGGATTTTTTTTGGTTGATTCACACGAAATAAGTGTTTAAATACTTCTATCTTATTTTTTTAAATTTTTGCCACAAAATCGACGATGACATCCACTCCACGTAGCAGGTAAATATTGCTAGTTCATCTTCCTAAAAGGCATTGTTCCGACTTCATCTTCTCCTCATCGAGCTGAATCATCCTCCTCATCTAAAAGTACTTACTTTAGTTACCTATTATAGTATGAAGTTAGTAGTAGTTAGTACCTATTAGTAGAGATGAAGGCCTAGCTGATGCTTGGAAGTTTACTCATCATGTCATCATCATGATCACGGTCATAATCTACGATCGATGCATCCACGAGGAGAAATTTCATTTTAATTCGGGATACAAGTGCGAGATGCTTCTTTTCTGTGTACATCTATCTGGCAAACATTTGATTACAAGGAAGACCTTGACTATCCACTCGGCTCGGCCTTCACCAGAAGGCAAAGCCAAAGCCAAGCAAATGCCAAATTGCCAAGCCATTCCACATCGACAAGCGTCAGACCCGAGCTTGATCTCGAGCCATGATGTCAGGAGCACAGCACAGCGCCCTTGCAAACTACCAATATTATTGACCACTCCATGGTACGATCATTATTTTCCCCCTGGTTATGTAGGATGAACTTCATTTATCATCTTGGTCATCACCAATCATGATCATCAGAATATTTATGGTGCCACTGACTGAGAAAAATACGGAGGATGGATTTTAGAGCCTCCCCACAGATTTGCTAAGTTGGGGCTGGAGGACCTATTTAGCTCACTCACACAAACAGATTTTTCATCCATCTCCCCACGCTCGGTGAGTTTTCAGCTAGGTTGGGGAGGTCAGTGTAAATATTGATTGTAACGTCACGTCAGAGCGTTAGCACTGAAAAAATATGATCACATCACATCCCAGCTCGAGGACACGATCATGGTAGGATGATGATGATGTGCGAGAACAAGAACCAGAAACCAGTATTGTATTGCTCGATGAACGTGTTTCTTCCATGGAGGACGGGATGGGATCATGGAGGGGCAGTTAGTCAATTTTAAATACAAAAAATCATCACATCGTACTAAATACAATATCATGATCCTGAGCTCGGGCTGAAGAATAGGTAAGCTTTTTGGTCAAGCGGCTCAATTTCGGCTGAAGTATCCCATCACGTTCACGTACACTTATGGATCAATGGAAGGTTAATCTGTTGCTCTTATGCTCGTGTCCTAATTTTCCCCGGTGAAGTCTTTCTCCTCGTACTCAATTTCCGGAACGCGAAACTTCAAGTGTTTACCGCTCATGGGCAAAATTTTTTTCGATGGAAGAGGGGATGGGGATGATTGAATTCCGATCTGGTTTGGAGAATGTGAGCTCTCATGATTTGTAATCAAATCGCGGATGGAGTAATTGAATTTTTTTTTTTTGAAAAAATCTGTACTGGAAAATGATCATGATTTTGGATGATGGATTGAATTGGGAGGGGAGAGATGATGAGTTTTTCCAGGATGTGGACTTGGATTGAAATATGTATTTGAAACTAAATATTGCTCATGGTTTGCCAGGTCAGCTCAGGATTCCGTAGAGTTTTCCAGCTCCAGTTTCACTAATCGTAAGCCTCAATGAGCACTTGTGTCCACGGGAGTGAGCTGGACCATGAAAAAAATTATGGCTCGTAATAGCTGACGCTGATATCGATGAATAGAAGGTTTTCGGTTGTTTCATTTAATTTCATGGAAAAGAAAAACTAGTGAACTCAGAGCCCTTTGGATTTTGGATACATAAGTACTTGGGAAAAGGATTGAATGTCGGGAACAGAATCTGCATCAGTGTAAAATAGGCCATGCATGAGTGGGTCAGCTTTGGATATATCGGCTACACAATGAAGATACGTAGTAACCTTTTGACTTTTGACCACTTTGAATTTGCTTCCCTATTACAAATAATTGACCGTCATAAGCAACTTCCCATATATGACTCATCAGCACTGATGCTGTAAATATAGCCAGGAATAACTGTTCTCTGTTATAAAAACCTGAAAGAAAATTCTAGATTTTGAATTTAAAAATTTGGAATTAATGGCTGTAATATACCAATATGCCGATTACGAATTTAACGAAAGAAAGTAAATGCAAACCATTTTGTGAGCAATGATCCATCTTCATACTGCGACTATTAAAAAGCATACCATTATAGGGAAACTCTGGAGATGTAACATTCTACCAAATGTTTTTAAAACTACTTCAACGTGCTGAAAGCGATCCTTAAAATTCATCCGTTGGTGAAGGTGACTCCTTTTTTATCTCGGGTTTCCACGCGTTTGGCGATCGTCTACTTTACTGAACTCGATAGGATTGGATTTCCTGATAAATAAAACAGATTCTTTTTCCCCTGGACTATATACTTTGGTTAGTTTGCTCAGCGCAACTGCTCAATCTCGATCATGTTCGAGAGTAGTGATGATGATGAGGATCCAGAAACCGAAAGCTGAAGTTCATACTCGTGTCAAGTTCAACCATTCTCGGAAGTGCCAGTTGGTAGTGCGTTTCTCCCCTCTCCAATTCGTAACCATATTCCAGTGATGAAAGCAGTAATCCAAAATCCGGGAGAAAATGATGGTATAATATGCATCAGTTGAAAAAAAATATACAAATTGCCCAGAGCCCGTCCTAACGATGATTAGCATGCGTATGGTTTTCAGGTGGAAACAGTCATTTTCAGAGAATTGACAACTTATATAAGAGCGCTGCTAGGTATATGTTATGCAAAAATAAATATGATAGTGTAAAGAACATAATTAGTGAGCGGGGTTGGTTAAATGCGAAGTATAAGCTAATGTATGATTGTCTCCTTATTGCTTACAAAATTAAAATGGGTCATTGTCCTGAACAATTCATGGATATGTTACAAAAAACAATGTTTAATGAGCGCATTACTAGACGAAATGAAATTCGTTTACCAATTTATACTGGATCACAGAATAAAATTAAGTCTAGCGAGTATAATATAAACTTTTTTTGGGCTAACATTGATGAAGGAATTAAAAACCTCCCACTACCAGGATTTAAAAAGCAGATTCGCGTGTTGTGTAAGGATAAAATGCATTCTGAATGTAATGAGGAAACCAATAGTGTATGTAACCTTTCATGTATTGAGAGTGTTGTAAATAATATGTGACTTTACGCTGATATTATTGTATGTATCTTATTATAATGACCTGGGGAATAACTTACCCTATGGGGGCTCCCCTTGTACAAATAAATAAATAAATAAATTAGAATCTAGCACCCTTGAAAAAAGTCTGCATGGATTCCGTTCCGGGACGCCAGCTTGAAAGTCATCAATCATATCAATGGAGATGGACACCACGCAAACAAAATTAAGCCCTGATTTTTTCTACGAACTTGATGTAAGCCAGGCCAGACCAGACCTGACCATGGACCACTCACTCCACTCCACTACTGTGCTACTGACTTGGAGCTGAGGGAAGCTGTTGAAAAATTACGTAATTTATTGCCTCCACATCATTCGCGCAAATATTTTTTCCTAGGATGGAGTGTAAGTGGTTAATCTTGCCGGGTATGGACTGCATCAATCTACTCTAGCTTCCACTCGCATTTTTCAACCTTTCAGGAACTTCCCCTCCAATATATTTTCCTAAGGAAAAACTATGAAATGTAAGTATTTTATGCGTGGATAAATATTTAGTACTGTGGTTGGGATGTCTGAAGGCATTAATTTATTTTGGCTGGGTGGCCAACCTAACCGAACCAAACCACCTTGCCAAGGTGAATCGGGATAAACCGTAAATTCTCTATTTGTGATCGGAGTCCGTTAAAGAATCGAATTTTAAGACTTATCGGGAAAATATATAAAAACTGTGATTAAACTTGATCATATGATGTAACCTGGATTCACATTCCTTTGCATAAGTGTTGATTCTGCACGTCCCAAAAAATTCAATTTGTTCTTGAAAAGCAGTCCAATAAACCAGTGGGCGCTTGGCTCTTAGCCATTTTCTCAAGTAATGACTTTTATTAATAAATCGGTTTTTCAGGGATGGGATGGGCTACAAATACAAAACTTACGGTTAGTAGATGGAATGTTTTCATCTGACACGTCCTCCGAGCACCAATGTTCCACTAAAAATCCAAGGCTTCCTCTTCTACTTGAATCCGCAGCTCTAGCTTGTATCCATCACTGGCAAACATCTTGAGCCCGCTTGAGCACCTGTACAAACATGTGCTTCAAATCAGAGAGAGAGAGAGAGAGAGAGAGAGGAAGCGGAACGGTGTGAGTGAATGAACTTCAAAATTTTCCCCCATCCTTTTTAATCCTCCACTCGAGTGCTTTTCATCTTGCATTTTTTCACGAGGGGAAAAGCCCTCTTTGATTTATTAAGAATTCCTGGGGATCTGGAGCGGAATGGGAACTCACTCACTCCACTCGATTCAGTTCGGTTTGGATCAAGGCTACATATTCGCGTTGGGGCGAGGACCACATACTAACGATTTCCGATCCGGTCTTATTCCCAGAATTCAGGAATCAGGGCGACTATAGGACCAACTAGGTACTTGATGACACGTCAGCGTCGCCGGCTTTCTCTTGCTGATCAGACATCAGAATCAGACTGACTGACTCGATCCCCTGACTGAGTAGAGGGGGAGGGAATGGCGAATGGTGATGGCGTTCAGATGTTCCTGCATTTCTCCATTCATCTTGCTCTTAAGCAGACTGCAAGGCCCCTCTTGATTCATGACTCCATCTTGTCAAGTCAAACAACCGGTCTCAATTTCAGAACTCAGGAGAGTACGAATGAGAAGATCAATCAGTGTGGAATAAAACCCATATTTCACTGGGGGATTAGAGAAATCCCCCAGAGGTAAAATGAGCGTTAAATATGCCCGAGCTGTGAATAAAACATGCGGTAGGTAAAGTACTTATTTACGCAAAAACGGAATGTGGTCGGGAGAAAAATTAAGTATTTTGCCCTGGAAAGGACCTGACCATGACCAAACCAAATGTACTGCCAACACTACTGCTTCAAATTCTACCCAATCAGCCCTGATATAAATGCAGACCAGGTGGGCAACTTTAGCTAAGCCCCGCTTACCGATTCAGGGGTATGATGGTCCCCAGCGGGGAAAACAGACTGAGGAGGTTGGGTGGGGATCGGATTAAAAACCTGAAAATAAACGCTTCAATCCTCCTTTTGTACAGCGGCTAGAGCAAGGAAATCAAAGGGAAAGGCTTAAGGGTATGTACCTGTATTCCGGGGAAAAATGAGACTTATCCAACATCCGTGGGATGAATATATGATTTTGCATTTACCTCAATGTGTTGCTCAGGATGGATGTCGAGTGGAGTGGGGAGGAGAGCCATTTTTTGCGTCAAAGCAGCGCGCTAATATTTTTCCTGGAAACGGTTAAGAAAGCTTTGGGGGGATGAGGGTATATGGTTACTTTTTATGGTGGGATGGGAGCAGGCTTAGAATTTACTATTTCGGAACAAAGACTTCTTCTGGAGTGGTTGGATGTAAGATGCTAGCTGAATATTTGGTATCCAGAAAGGTGACCGAGTCAAACTCACCGAAAAGGTAGATAGTCGATAGTAATGCACTTCCAGGCCAATCCCCGTATCTCAAAAGAACCAAAAATACCATTTTCGAAAATTGGCTCAGTTATAGATTTGGCCCTTGCGAATCAAATGGTACTAATTTCGAAAATGGTATTTTGGCTCTTTTAAGTTATTTAATTTTAATTGAGGTCATCCTTTTACAATGCATTTTCCTTGGTTTCCAAGTGGATACATTCGAAAAGGCACGAAGAGGAGTACGTAAAAATCCTGCCAATGCTTTTTAGATTACATGGTTTCTCCGCAACTCATCAACAATAGTGAAGCGTAGTTAGGCAAACATATTATAGTATCCTACCGATGAAATAATTAGGTTTACTTTTAGTTACTTAATGTTTGCAGCTTAGTTACTTAACTAATGCTACACTAGCTAACGTGTAATGTTTGCAGTGTATAGTTGAATATAGAATGAGCTTACAAAATATTAGTTCTATAAGTTAGTCTAAATGTAATGAGAATTTTTGTTTCTTTCACATTAGTTTGGACGACTACATCAGACGTTATCTGTTGTTAGAGTGTATAAGATTGTGAGTTAGGTTATGAACTAGTCCCAACAGCCCCCTTAGC
>JAHZNH010001980.1:0-13901 GCA_027744355.1 Tyrannoseira gladiata | reverse complement strand
GCTCCCCGTTAATTCAGACAAAGAAAGATTTTTTACTGAGATTTTTATTTGATTTCCACTTTTATAATGATATTAATTCTGTTACAACAACATTATCAATATTTTAACATACACATTTTTGTCGTTCTAACATCCATCGAAATATTTTTTTTTCATGTTTTCATGTAACTGAAATAAACAAAATCACAATTCACAATAATTCTGTTTCTGATATATCATTCCTACTTTCCGTTCAAGTACCTCATCTTGGCCAGTTTACTACCTTCTCACAGTCTATTTATACACATTACTTCAATTTCAAAACATCCCATCTTGTAAAAATCCAGTGAAAATTTCAACCTCACTCCTATTCCTCTCACATCACCCCATACAGTAATCCTACCGTGACAAACTCAACTGGCATTCCGTTTCAATACTGACTTTTACGAATATTTGGCAACACAATATTTTTATCATGAGATATTTCTTACATTTTTTTCGTTTGTAGTTTGTACTTAAACATTATAACAACGTAGTAGTGTTTGCTCTCAATTTTTTTATTTTCTGCCAGTCTATTTTCTACCTACCCACTTAAGCAGCTTTTATTTATCATCATTTCTACTTCAACAACAATCAATTTATGCAAATTTTACCCTACAAGTAATATAAGTAATACGTGGCATTTTTTACAATTGTAGTGTATTTCAGTTCCACAATTTTACCAACTTCAGAGAGATCAATTTTCCTGCTTTCAATTTGATTTGATTCCATGATCACGATCACTGAAGCACTTGATATGAAAGTATATAGTGTTCTACATAGATAATTGGAGCTTCGTACATTACCGGAGTACCAAACCGGGGGAATAATTTCGTTCCCAGTGTATAATGCATACAATCTAGGTCTAAAAGTGAAATGCTTTCTCGCTTTTTCTCCTCAGGGAAGTAAGTAAATAATGGCTGCAATATAGTACCTTCGTAGTAGCATTAGTAACCGTGCATCACAATTCATTTTTTACTATCACCGGAATCCGCCTAATGGTTTTCCTAAATTATGTGCCCAACAATAATTCTACGTATTTTTTTACACACAGATCAACAACCATTACAAGCCTTTAGCAACGCTCCTTAAAGCACTAAGCATATACTTGTGCGGAGCCCTACATTTATCCATCTATATTTTATTGTCTTCCATTTAATTATTTGCACAGGAAGAAGTTTTTGGGGGGAAAGCAATGAACGACCCAACAGAACTCCGGAAAGAAAAGCATAACGTCAGAGGAGCCACTAATTATTCATGAGCCGGTCTTTGGGAAAAGGTATGCAAAAGAGCTTCATGTTGTAGTAGTCTAGTTTTGGAAAATTCACTCCGGCCAAAAAAAACTCCTACATTTACTTTCTTATGCGTCCAATTTTTTTATAGTTTGTTTGTTCAAAGAGAAGAAATTAGTTTGGCATGCATTTTTGGTCAGGCAGATAAGAAAATGTACATATTTAATCAAGGAATACCAAGGAAAGTACATGACATGGGCATTTGTAACTACTCCTTCCTACATGAGATGGGACTGGATGTTTTTTCGCCATACCATGTTGATCATGATGATGATGATGCATGATGGTACGAAAATCATTCGGAGAAAATGGGGAAGAGAGTATATGAGCGCTAGTCCCGAAGTAGGGCATTATTATTATAGCGTGATTTTGTGCTCTCTTGTCATTCTCCACCGATAAAGGAGAACCATATACTTAGGATATTGATAAAAATCGCTTGATGATGAATCAATTCGTTCGGACTGAGTATTAACTGCAGAGTATTGAGTAATAGCTAGAATGTATACATATATCTGCGGAAAAAAACTTATTGTTAGTCCCTTTTCTGATATGCACCTAGAATACAATACCGTTATTATTATTATTACTGCTGCTGTATGAAGTACTACCACTACCTAATTTATATTGACAAAATGTCTTCTGTTCTGTGAGTGAGTTGCTACCCTGATCTGATGCTCCTGTTCAGAAAAAAACCTCTAGTGTACCAATAAGTATAAGTAAGTAAAGTACTATTACTACTACTTATTTCCTTTTTGAATGATGGCGAGCCGAAACGGAAATACCACTATGAGACTGTGACTCGACTGCCCCTAGATAATCAATCTTGGAAAGAGGAAGGAAACAACTAGTCCTACAAATGTGAGTACTTACAATGTGTGGCCAGTAACTCACAGAGCAATAATCCACAATCAGCAAGACTGATACTGATACTGATATGTTCACCGAAAAAGATTAATGATTATCCGCATCAACATGACAATACGTAGAATGGGGGTTCATGACAAGTACTCGGATTATGATGTCCCTCGGTAGAAAAAACAGTAGCCCCGAGTAAATATATAAGTATATCACTCACATCGCGAATATCACCTGCACGTCTAATAATCAATATAAATTTTTGATTTGAAGACAACAAAATAGTCTCCCAGGAAAAAAATCCTGTTTCTTATTGACAAAAAAAGCTAAATAAATTCTTCACTTTGCATTTCTGCTACCAAGATTTACGTGTTATTCTCTCTTATTTTTTGTCATTCCCACTTCCAATGATCTAGCTCCTATTGGAATTCAGAGTGGCGAGGGGCTCTCAGACATTTTCTCAAATATTTCCCAAAGATACAAGAAATTTACATGGTAACGATGGTTCAAGAAGTCTGTAGTTTTTCCGCATCACCATCTCCAGTATTCCAGTCACTCCTTTCTGGAGAGCAATAATGCAAGGACTCGTAGGTAAGTGGTTCAGTGGATACTTTAGTGTGTCCTCGAAACTTATGTGTTCATTACTTACTGGTTATTATTGGTATTACAAATAGAAGGAATGGTTTTGTTTTCCTCTTCTAACTTCTTGTGGAAGCTCACTCATACAGCCAAAAAGTATATTTCTTCCCAAAGTCACAATAACAGAATCGCTTATTTTTTTCCGTTGGATTGCCCTTTATTTATCTGGCATGATGGGAATGAGAGGTGGGAGAGCCCTCCAGATCGAGAGCATCTGGAGATAACGGCTGTTGCGTCATGTTGCTAACAGCGACTGAATTAAAATGCAAAAATTATGCAAAAGGCGGGCGCTACCGGGCATTCAAAATTATTGGAGTGGAAATCATTGGTAAAATGGACTCGAATTTTTTCCCCGCAACCCGACTTCCCTTATCTTGCTAAAGGGAACAGTGTTTCTGCTTGCAGCGGCTGATGAAAAAAAAGATCAGTCGGAAGAAAGAAAGTGTGCTAAGAATCCGACCAAGAATTGATTCCCATTAGAAAACGTAATCTCTTCTTCTGCTTGGAATAAATTTTGGTGAAATTTCACTGTTGTTTCCACTCGGATTCAAAAATGACTTCTTAAATTCAAGTCAAGAATATTTTCTAATAATGATAATGATTACGGTGATGATTTCTCATGCTCGTGAAAAAAATCCTACTTAGAAAATTAGCCAAGTAAAACAAAACTCCAGCAGCAGCGATATTTTTTCACTTTTGTAATCGTCCCCGGAACGGTTACAGTTGGTACTTACAGGATAGCTAGTATTAACGAATATTTTTTCTCACGCTCCAGCCTAGAACTTACTCTCTGGGTATTGTGTTCCCCCAACTATATAGTATTGTGTCATGAGCACAATGATGTACTGCCGCCACCTCGTAATCCGAGAGTGACATGTGAACTAAATGCAGGGATAAAGAACGGATACTCCTACTATTACTTATACTTCCTCTATTTACTTGCTGTTGCTTAGTGGTCTAAGAAAAAGAAATTGTAAATAACGCAGGAGACGACAAAGAGAAATGCCATTATAAATACAACAACTAGGACGATCATCCATGGCGTCATGTGGTAAAAATGGGGGGTTTTGAATCTTGTCAAGTCAGCATGTAATATATTTTTTTCGCTTGTGTGCTAAAACAAAATAATGTATTTTAGCACTTTTTCTCTCTCTCACTGCTGAAGAGTTTATTGCGCTGTTGGAAGCTCATAACTCATTACTCTCTCCTTTTGTGTGTGCTGCCAAGGAGAACTTTCATCTTGTTCTGTTCTGATGCCTTTCCTATTTTTTTCTTCCACGGAGGAAGCGAAAGAGGGGTTTGCTTGATGGTGGCTGATGGGCTTTCCTGGTGTCCTTTTTTCCCTTCGAAGAAGAAGACTGGATCTGAAAGAGAAAAAAAACGTCTCGTATTTTTCACTGTTTTAAAGGCATTATCAGAGATTGAGAGTTCCTGCTGTTCGCTTTATTGGATTGTTACTTTGCTACTACTACTGCTACTACTTCTATATTTTTTTATCCGCTTCCCTTTTGTGCCTTTTTTCTCTCATGTATGTCATCGTCTCACGTCTCTCCATTTTTTTGAGTTAGTGCTCTGCTACTGCTCCAGCAGAAGCTTAAGATAGGAATGGAGTGACTTAGGAGGAAAATATCGAACGCGAACTTGTTTGCATATCATCTTGTATGACTTTCAGAAATAAGGGCTCTCGTACTCGACTTGCCTCTCCAATAAGACTCCCTGGCTCCACTCACGTCGATTTCATCGCGAAACCAATAAGGAAAGTTTCACTTTTTTCTCTGATCAATTTTCCTGATGATGTAAATTACTTGAATTTATGAGGAGCATACGACGGGAGTCACACTGATGTGTGCATACATACATTCATTCCCCTTAAAATCATGGAAGGAATCGAATGCGTGAAGTTGAAAAGTATATCATTTTCTGACACTTTCTGAGAATCACCGAAGCAAACTTTTTGACCGTTACTGTGTGTCTATGTGTGAGTTGTTCGTAACAATGGGATGGGAGAGGGTTCATATGGGAAAATTACTTCATGCCAATCATCTCATGAAGTCACTCGTCGAACGAAAGTAGATAACGAGCAAAAAGTCATTCAAAATCATGATGGTAATGGTGTGAGCTAGTATAGTATACATTAACTTCCTCCGTGGAAAACGTTAGTCCGCGATGATGATGATGATCATCATCCACGACATCAAGGAGAAAGTGTAAGGGAGACAGAAACGACAAGGACGACCAAGCCAAAGTCAAAACAACGGAAGTAAGTAAGTACTCACTCATCATCCACTCACTTCACTTTGCTCCGTCTTTTTAGACCCCCTCCCCATCCACCGAGAAAGTATGGCAAATTAAGCTGTTATATGTGATGAGATGAGATATGATGACAACACACCATATATACACACACACACCTAACCTAAAATGCATTATCAGAAGTGAAGTGATGTTTCCATTCCTATCATTAATGACTCTGGGAGCAGTACATAATAATATTGAGGAGCGGAACCGAATTTCTCCGCCTTAGCCTCTTCGCAGTGAGTCGTCGTCGCTTCTGACAAGATTAAAGAAGCCTCGGCATCCAATAGAATATTTTTTATTGTTGTTGGAGCGTAAAGTTTATGCATAAAGTTTGAAACTACCGCGGATGAAGAACTCATGGAGAGTGAGAGTTCATGGAGGGCGGCTCAAATAAGTGCCCATATTATTTTCTGGATCATAATGTTCCTTTCAAGAGAAGGGAAGGGATTCGATGAGAACAATGAAAATGATGCTGATGTCAGGAGAAAGCCTCCCTCTTTGATAATTGGTTTAATAATATGAAGTACGAACTAGATAGTCAGTGGTTGTTATTATTATTATTATGCTGAGGATGAATTCCATCTTTCTTGCTCCCGGTCCAGATTTAACCATTTGACCGATTCTCATCACCTGCAAATGCTCGCCTTTCATCTTTTTTGGCCTGGCAGTGTTCCTGCTCCTATCGCTAGTTTTTGTAGTAGTAGTCGTGGTAGAAGTAATGATGGTAATGGTTTATCCTATGCGAAATGTGCTCCAGGGGACCAGAACCTGACTTCTTCTCCCTCCTCAGAAATGTTTCCTACAACAGAACAGAGGAAATGAGCTGGACGACAGAGCATGCATCTTGTCATAATGAATCACGCTCCAGCTATCACGAAATCATAGGAGAACAACCACGACTACTACTACTACCACTACTCCGTGAGCTGCTACTACTGCCTCAATTTTCGTGGATTTGTTCAGGGAATTTAGTGTGAGCTAGAGGTCGGAATAGGAATGAATGTAGGGGTACTTATACTTATGAGGATGGAGAAAGTATTTATATTATCAGTGTACTAATCATAGACAGGCGGAATTTTCTTTACGCACCACCAACTGCCTAATGCAGATGCTACATTGCACAGAAAATCTGGTTTTGTGGGCTTTTCATCATTTCATACAAGTGAAAGTTGAAGCACGTCACATTCTGCCCGGGAGTGAGTGTGTGTGTGTGTGTTGTTGGTTGGATGCTGGATTGTGGATCGTGAGGTTAGTGGGGTGGATGTGAACAGACATATATAGATAGACAGACAGATAGATAGACATACATGCATGCTTGCATGAATTCACAACTTCTTCTGGAAAGAGGCGAGAGCTTGATTGGATCCGCTTCATTATTCCCCTACTTTTTTTTATTCAAACTTTATACCTATTCAACTTTTTAAACCACAAAAAGTTTCCTAGCTGGAACATGATCATATCGGAAGGAGGGAGGTTCATGCAAGTTTAAGCAAATTACGAGAAAATTCTATTATAGACTCTTTTTATTGAATTACGAGTGCCCACTCGTGCTTCTCTTCACACGCTCACTTATGAGCTCCACTGGATGAAGAAAACCCTTCCACAATTGACTTAAGCAATGTAATTAAATTGCGGGGCGGAAAAAAATGTATGTAGTAGTACTCATTCGGCAAGAGCTGTGGTAGTCTCTCAGTCCCTGCGAGAGCATTTTCCTCCGTGCTTTGTGACATTTCGTTTTTTTCTTTGAAGTGTTTGCTTCCCTTGTGAGGAAGTTTTCAAGCCTTGATGCTCAAAGCAGGAACTCTGGCGGGGAAAAAGTATTAATTAGCCTTTAATTACTCTGGCAGCGCGATTAGTAAGTCATGAGGCAATAAGTGGAAAGGAAAATTGTGAAAGTACTCGGTTTTTTTTGTTTCATAAAACCCCAACAAAACGGTTATAACTGAAGGAACATGTGTACATATCTAATGTACAAAACCTCCATGTATTTCGAAGGAACCGTATAAGCAACGGAAAATCTTTCGCAAGTGATCTTTCCTCCTCCATTCCCCGTGTTTTTCTCTTCGGATAAAGGACTCCAAATGCTCAATTGGTATTTAAGCATACGCTTTTCACTCTCTCCCCCTTTTCAAGGAAACATTGAATTCAATCATTCTTAAGTAGGACTAGCGAGCGAGTGAGCAGCCTGCTCGTTGTTTACGAGCCAGAAATACGTTTACCGTCTCCATAAACAATTCTTTGGAAAGGGAAGTGATGTTGAATAGATTGGAAACGGCCAAAATGCATTCTCCATCTTCGATATGAACATAATAACAATAATAATAATAAGTCTATTCATCCGCTCTCGAAATCTTTTTTTTCAATGCTTTTGTACCCTATATATATGCCCATAGTATTACCATTCGCTGATGGCAGAAGATCTGGCTATGTGGTAAAGTTAATATCTGAGAGAATTACTTACTGAGCTGCTCGAACTAAACGCTTCCTCCCTCATGGAGTAGTGGCGGTGGTAGTAACAGTACTAGTCCCTTCCGATTTACTTCAGCATGAAACGGAAAAGGAGAGATAACTTGATTACAAGTTTCTTTATACACTACTTCCTCTTTACTTTCGCTTTTAAAAAGTCCAATTAAGATTGGAAAGTTCACATCTCCACCAAAAACAACTTGACTTGACTACACGTCAGCCCAACTTACTTTCATTCGAAAAGAAGGTGGTCTGACCCTTTCTACTTACTTTCTTCAAAAAATGAAGGGGAAAAACTCATGTGGCATCCACTCATTCTTCTCAGCTCATTGAAACTTTCCTCATTGCGAGGAAAGGGAAGATTCCAAATTTCAATCGCGTTATAATACCACCAACGACTTTCACTCACACGTACTAAAAGACTGTGTATTTAGGCTCATCTCGGCAAAATGAGCTACCCCAATAATGCAACGGAGCTATAAGGGAAGTATCGCTAGGTGAATACAAATAAGTGGCTTGGCTTCGTGGTGGTGATGGTGAATCCATCTCTTCCTTTTAAAAAAAGTCAAGAAAAAAATACACTTTTGATATACCTCAGAACAGCAGGAGCAGAAGCTTAGTGCATCTTCAGCGTTTTTAGTGGTTCCCTCTTGACATTTTATGTCCTTCCGTATCTGTAGTAGTAGTAGTGGTGGTAATACTTTTGCTTTTTTTCCACAGGAATGTGTTGATCGTCAAGGACATGGACTTTTGACTTAAGGAGCAAGTGTCATTACACGATTACTATGTTGATCCTCACGAAATCACTTTCCCCTGAACAAAACTTCTCCTTCAAATTATCATTTTCCCCCTTGCCGTGCACATGAAATATTCTTGCAATTTCGCGGTTGACATCCCAGGCGTGTCAGCCTATTACTTACTTACTCACTTTCTCCTTTTGCTAATAATACCGTGACAGCCGCGCTGAAAACTCTAATTAAAAGAAGATGGATGAGCGTCCCAATCCCAGTTCTCATTGGTCATGAATGAATTTCAAGAAAAAAAACAAAAGTTAAAGTCGGGATTTTGACTTCACTTGTGGAAAAAAATCGGAGACAAAGAAGAGGAGAAAAGGAAAAAAACTATTATTGTGTCAGGAATGGATGGGCCCTGCAATTGTACGACAGAGCTGCAGTCAAAAGAATAATGATTTCCAGACAGAATTTTCCAACTTTGTTAACTCGGTGGAGTCAAGTCACAAAAGCAATTAATACATAGAACACTTTAGATAGATATTATCAATCAATAGTTCAGACGGGGGAACTTTTTCACATAAAAATACCAATTCATAGCTTCATATTTCAATGAAACAATAATAAAAAATCACTTTTTCCAATGCCTCTCCTTTCATTCCATTCAATCCAGCAGTGACTGTGCTCTCCGACAGTGTTCCATTTCACTTTCACTCTTATTATGGCATCACAGAGAGAAAAAAACGAATTAAAAAAGTTTAGTTTTCAATAATGTTCACAAAGAGGAAGCAGAAAACATTTGTCGAAAGTGAGAACAAAGATGCTTTTGTTCTGGGCTAGTTTTTTATTACAGCAACATGCATGAGAAAGACGTGAGGGTTAAGGAACACAAAAACTAAACGAAGGAAAAGAGGAAGCATGCCACTTGCTCACTCGAACAAAGTCTGATGGAGAATGAACTGGGATGCTAAGCTGACGATCCTTTTTTTTAAATATCGTGAGAGCGAAGACTGCCACTACTACTTGAGAAAGCAATGGAATGAAAGTTGTGTGCACGAAGCTACTGAATGATTCCTTTTTCTGGAGAAAAGTGTGCCCTGGAGTTACAACTACTGCCACCACTACTACTTTTACTTACGTGGATCGCATGGGGAGGAGGAGAGGGTTTTACGAAAAACTGTCTCATTTTCCATTGTATACTTTTTTACGACGAAGGAAACGGCCGATGGAAGCAAGTAAGCAGTAAGTAGTGGATGGATGGGGCTGCTTTTCCCTCGCTGGAAAATGGAAAGGGTAAAGGAGAGATATGGAATTGTAATTCCGTGGCTTCAGCGTTGTTAGTAGCTATGAGGCGTATCAAAATAGCTCAAGGAAGGAATAGCCACTGTTTAAAAAAAATGTAGGTGTTTTTAGTCCGTACGATCAGCTCTAGGCGCCGGCGCTCATGTATTATAGATGAGAGGAATCAAAGGGACACATGACACATACGACTTCATTTCTGTTTACGTGGCATCCCATCGTCATATATAATATAAAGAAGTTTTGGTTTGCTCACATGCGAAAAGAAAAGTAACGTATCTAGATCTCGATGCGTTGCGTTGGTTTCATGCTTCACCAAGTTTCATATCGGCGGCGGTGGTGGAGGAGGCATTTTAAAAGAAGATTTATGCAGAACTTTGAAGCGACAAAATGAAATCCGGAGGCACTTTTACCAAGCCTCTCCAATTCCAATATCTTCGCCGCTCCTCAACTTTTCAACAGAAATGAATCTATTCTCGCTCACAATCAATGTGCATGCCGTGCATTCATCGAGTTGAGTTGCCCGAGCAAACACACGAACGAGAGGAGAGGCATGCTTCGCATTTTTTTAAAAAGTTTCCCAAAATATTTCATGAATGCGAAAGTGGCTTTTGTTCACCTTAGTTTTCACATCATGATGATGACATGATTACGATCTCTTTTATTGTTTACGAGGTGATGTACAAAAATAAAGGAAAGAAAAGAGGTCGTAAATAATCGATTTGACAAATGAGGTGGAAATGGACAATTCAATCAATCCCAAGACTCTTTTTCCCTATTAAATAGTATGTTCTCAGATTTTAAAGTTCTCATAAATAGATAATCAACAGTTCTCATGTATCGCATACAATACATAAGTACTTATCCCCGTAGGCAGAGCAAGCAAGACAAACCAATGACGCGACATTTCTTCTTGTGCTGATAACTTCCCGTAACAAATTAAAATGCTTCCGTTGTTCATTCGAAAATGGAACACACTCATTTTGCTCACTTCACTTTTTACACTTATTATTCCTTCGTGCTTTGTTCTTTTGCATTGTCACTAGAAAGTTGAAAGGGTTCGATTCGAACGAGCGCCACTAACATTGTCACATTTATTTACTCCTGTATTAGCGTCATATATTTTTGTAATGAGATACTTTTTTTCGATCTGAATACAGCAATCAAACGAGGGCAGAGGCACATCTTTTTTATCTGAAGATTAATCGGTTTCGAAAAGTGATTAACCTGGATTATGCAAAAAACGCTCCGTGGTATTAGTATATTACTTTTTCATTAATGAGTGTGCACGAACTCGCAACAATACAATAATCGATCGACCATCTCAAAGGAAGTGCCTACTGCACTGCCAACCAATATCATAGGCTTTATTTTTTTTTAATATTTTTATTGTATAGTTACATCACTTATTGCTGTGATTCAATCACATTTCAAAATGTGTCATTGGCAAATTCGTGGTTTTCAAAAAGGCGATTTTATCTGATCAAGCTGAAATGAAAGGTACGTGAAATATTTAATGCTTAATTGTAAGTTGACGCTTTTGTTTGTTCACTACACGCAATGTCAAGTTTAAATAGAAAATGTGAGGTCACACCATTTAAGTTTTCCCAGACTCTCCGTGGAGGTAAAATAGAATTTTTATGTCTCTTCGCAAAATCCCACGAATTCTTCATCGTCTAGGTTTCTAATTAGAAAATCAAATCACAAAATGGTACAGTGGCCGAGGAACTCGAATGAGCCATTCTTTTTTCCATTAACTAGTCTGCCACTATGTCCCACGCATCATGAATCCGTTCACTCACTTTTAGTGAGATTTATAAATGGAAAATATCTGAATGAATGAATCCAAATAGTGACTGTTTTCGTAAAAAAACGTATACAGACGAGAACAAAGATGGTGGCAAACAGGGTAATTGTGAATGAATGGTTTTTGTGGCGTGGCATGGCATGGCATTTGACTGACTACTCTGAATTGTGGTAATTTTTCTTACCCATGGGTCCATTACATATGACCACTTCTTCTTCGAAAAATGAGAAAGGACCAATTATGACACGTAATACTTGGTGTCTTGAACTGAACCCGTTGCTATAAGTTATAATGATACCTCTATGGAAAACGTGAGGAATATCTCATGATGAAAAATAACGACATTTAGTAACACAATTTTCTAAACTAGCCCCATTCTAACTAGTTGAAACAAAAGCTCACTTTTATTTTTCACGATGAGGCTGAGCACCTATGATAAGGGTCGCTTGAACTGAACTGAAAGCAAGCGTGTGAATTGTTTCCATCGTCCTCGTTCGTGTTTACTTACTTTTTGCACTATTTTACTACCCCACAGTGGTGGTGGTGGGTGATAAGCACTCATTTAAGCCGATATCTGCAGTAGCTGACCACATTTCACAGTTTCAAAAGGGCACCAAAAAGGGTGCAAGTGAAGTGAAGGGTGAATGAATGATGATGATGAAAGGGTACCGAGGGTACTCCTCTATCCTGTCTCCTCATCAGCATGGGAAAATCGCGCACATTATTATTTTTACATTGTCTGCAACGTTACGTGAGTCTGCGATTGTTTTAAATAATGATACGCATTGCGTAATAATATAAAAACAATAATAATGTTTACGACCACACCAGCTTCATGTCACTCACTCTCCCCTAGCCAGGCAGTAGGAGTTTATGACTGAACTCATATTTAATTAGTTCAATCATCTTTTTTAATCACAGTACAAATACGATGATCAGACGCGATTCACTCATTCAGTCCACTTTTTCGTTGTCACAAGCAAACAACCTCTAAACTTATTTGAGTCTTTCGACCAAAAAAAATCATCAACCATCAACATGAATTCTGCAACCGTAAGTTCCTCACACCGTACAAATCGGAGAAAAAATACATCACTAGCGAGCTTCTTAAATCGGTGTTTTCGGGTGTTTAATTTATTTGAACTTGTGCTAATTATGTGACCCTGTTCTTTGGAAATAATTAAGGTGCTCATTGCATTGGCGGTCGCCGTCGCAACCGTCTCCGCCGTGCCTTACCCGATCGGAGGTTACGGGCATCATCATCACGGATATTAGTTGAAGTTCAAATTGTATCTAATAATTTTATTAAGAAGCTAGTAATTAGTTACTATAATTTTTGGTTATTTTTCGTTTTTTATTAAAGGAGATCAAAAGTCCGCTGGAGAAGTGAGAGATGGACCACTGACTAAGGTATACCTATGAGCGAACATCATAACTCAACCATATCTCCTGGGCGACTACTCTTTTCAACTATACAATCCACTCATATTTAACTTTAACTCTTGCTCGTTGTATTTCATCAGGGTTACTACTCAGTTGTTCAACCCGACGGAATTTTGCGTACTGTAAACTACGTCGTTGACCCTAAGCTCGGATTCCAGTGAGTTCCACAGAAAAAAAATCGCTAAAATTTTCGTATTTGGTTTAGCTCATTAATTGGAACACACATTCTAATCATTTTTACTCTTACAGAGCCCAGGTCATCAACAAGGGAATCGCAGGTAAATAAACTTTAATGAATGAAATATATGATTAACGCCTTGGTTACAAGGTCTCTATTAACTCAGCAAATGGCCGTTTTCACCGTTGATTGACCGTTTTTTAATGTTTAAAGGGCACCCAGCCATATACGGTATCCACAAGGGAGGATATTTTGGATAAGCTGAGTCTCTTCCCCTAACGAATAGCTATGGATAATCAACAAATGTGCTCAATCAATCGAATTCGGATATACAAACCTATATATTTTCGTACCAACCCTTTTAGTCTAAAATACTACTCACGGGATATCTTTTTTATATATACCAAAGAACATTCTCTATAATTTTCCAATAAGCTGTACTTAAGCAATTTTCAAACATATAACATACACTCGAACATCGTCCGATTCTCTTTAAAAAGGGAATGGGTGAGTTTCACGATGGGAGCTTCCGGAGCCAGTGCAATTACAACTTTAGTATGTAATTTATACTTATTTTCAAATGGCTTCTTAAAAGATTCAAAAAAGTCTTTGCTTGAGCCTGTCCACTATATAGAACCGTTCTTTAATGTGATCTCTGTACTTCCTCTTTAGTACTTTTTTTCTCTATCGAGTTCCTTCCTTCAAGTACCTTTATCTCTTTACACCATTTCCTTTCTCTTTTCGCCATTCACTTTGGAGCATTGTGAATTTATCGCCGACTCCCTCAAGTGATCGTTTGTACATATCGCACACATTCACACACCACTCTTCTCTAACCACATAAATATTTCTTTTCTGCTACACACTAACAACAA